>QKYT01000193.1:10761-37145 GCA_003550305.1 Glomus cerebriforme
TTATTTCACGTAGAGCAGCTGAAAGGATAGGATATAAATATGAAGGAACGTTGAGAAATTATTTTTTAACTAGGAAAGTTATTAATGATACTGAAATTTTAGAGACACGAGATGTTGACCATTTATCAATTATAAATAATGAATGGGAGGATGTAAAGAAAAATTTGTTAGAAAAATTAAAATATTAATAATCATAATAATAAAATACTTTACGATAACGTGCAGTATATTGTATATTTTTTTTTTGTTATTTTTTTTTGATTATGACGTGCTTAATTCACCTAAACTTAGTATTACATTCGTCAATGAGAAGTAACAATCCAATTAAAATATTTTTTGCTCAATCCCAAAAAGGTGTTGATATTCGACCTTTTGGACTTACTGTTCTGTATATCCAGATTTATTACTATTAATCGAAGAAAGTAACCGGATTTATTAAATCCGGTCGACTTTAAATAAATCCATAATTCTGGATCGAAATCCTTGTATTGATAAGTTGTATCATCAATCAGAAGGCATCCTATATTAGCACGATATACATTTTAAATTTATGAGCATTATCATAGATCGTTCGTTGTGTGCTATGTAGTAATAAAATGTGTGTGCAACATGCACACTGAATGTTTATTATATGACTTAAATTTTTTGTGTATAGAACCCCAAATTTTATTTATTTAATTAGTAAACCAATATTCATAATCACTTTTATAACACATTTTTTCTAATTTAGGCCGTTAAGAATCATAAGAAACGATGAAGAGATTTTAATCACATTTTATTTTATAATTTATTTTTAAGGAGTTTTTGTTGTGAAAAAATTCGTCAAAATTAGCATTTGATAAAGAAATCATAAGACCTACTGTATTTGTATAAAGTTTTGTAATATTTGGAAAATAATGATTCCAATATTTACGTGAATTTTATGATTGTTTAATCTAAAATCCTTCACGTGAAATCCGCAGTTCTTTGTACAAATCTAGGGAAATACAAGGGTTAGTACAAAAATCATAACTAGTACGGTTAGTACGTCGTATTATTAATGTAATTATTTCTCTTTAGTTCCCCCCACAATGTCAACGAATAATAATTATGATTTTAATTTTATTTTGAATCCTGTTACATTAATAGGAAAAAGGATTCGCCTTGAACCGTTGATCGTAATATTTTATAACTATATAATTATTTTGCATTTTTTTTTCTGTACATTATGTATTGGCTGAATAATAAAAATTTATTTTCTATTCTATTCTTATTTAGCCATCCGTCCATGCAGCGGAATTGTATGAAGTATCACATGTAAATCCAGAAGCAAGAAAAGTTTTCGATTATCTTCTTTATGGTCCATTTAATAGTTATGAAGAATTCTTGGAATTTTTAAATGGTCCACATATAAAAGGAAATAAGCATGCACTTTTATTTTGTATTATTGATATTAGTTCAGAAAAGAAGATTGGAATTGTTGGGTATGCGTTGTTTTTATAAAACGTATATACAGTATATAAATTAATATAATTTATTATATTTATTTATTTATTTTTTTAAGTTATTTAGATACACATCCAATTCATAAAAAAACGGAAGTTGGGCATATATGGATCATACCATCGTTTCAACGTACATATGCTAATACTGAAACAAATTTTCTCTTATTACAATATGCGTTTGAATCACTTCAATATNTTAGAGTTACATGGAAATGTAATTCTAAAAACCTTAATTCACGTAGAGCGGCTGAAAGGATAGGATATAAATATGAAGGAACGTTGAGAAATAATTTTTCAACTAGAAAAGTTATTAATGGTACTGAAATTATAGAGACACGAGATACTGTTTATTTATCAATTATAAATATTGAATGGGAGGATGTAAAGAAAAATTTGTTAGGAAAATTAAAATAATATTAATAAAACAAAGTCTTTACGATGGCATGCATTGCGTTTATGACGTGCTTAATTCAGACTTAAACTTAGTATTTATACATTCGTCAATGAGAAGTAACAATCAAAATTAAAGTATTTTTCGCGCAATCCCCAAAATAACCTTGTATTCGACTTCGGATTTATATTCTGTAAATCGGATAAAACTGAAGGGAGCTGGATTTATCGAATCCGGTCTTTAAATAAATTCGTAAATTTGGACCAAAACCTTCTGTGTTGATAAGTGGTACCATTAATCAGAAGGCATCCTATGTTAGCAACCATACACATGATAAGTTTGTGAGAATTATAACAGATCATGTGCTATTTAGTAATAAAATGAATTAAATGTATGCGAAATGCGCATTAATTTCTCTGTGTATAGAAACAAAAATTTTATTTATTTAATTACATCAAATTCTCTCTCTTTAGTAAACCAATACTCATAAGCACTTTCATAATCCATTTCCTCTAATTCATGGCCATTTATAAGAATCATAACCGATGAAGAGATTTTAATGACATCTTATTTTGTAATTTATTTTTAAGGAGTTTTTGTTTGAAAGAAATTCGTTCAGCATTACTGTATTAACATGTGATAGAGGAATAACACGAGCTATTTTGTAAGTTTTATGATATTTGGAAAGTTAATTACGGTATAAAGGTGGGAAATGTTGCTTCCAATATTCACTAAATTGAATTTTATAAGATTGTATATAAAAATTGACTAATACCTATTCTTTTTCACTTCGTCTTCACCTTACCTTATCATTGGTGAAAATCTTTCACGTGAAATCTGCAGTTCTTTGTACAATCTTTTTTTTCATTATTTATAACAGGTTTTAAGATTATTACAGTATTTTCTCCCCCTTAATAATGTCAACGAATAATAATTATGATTTTAATTTCATTTTGAATCCTGTTACATTAACAGGAAAAAGGATTCGTCTCGAACCGTTGATTGTAATATATATTTTTTATTATATAATCATTTTGCATTTTTTTTTTGTGTATTGTGTATTGGCTGAATAATAAAGCTACCTTAAATTTATTTTCTATTCTATTCCTATTTAGCCATCCGTCCATGCAGCGGAATTGTATGAGGTATCACATGTAAATCCAGAAGCAAGAAAAGTTTTCGATTATCTTTCTCATGGTCCATTTAATAGTTATGAAGAATTCTTGGATTTTTTAAATGGTCCACATATAAAAGGAAATAAGCATGCACTTTTATTTTGTATTGTTGATATTAGTTCAGAAAAGAAGATTGGAATTGTTGGGTATGCATTGTTTTTATAAAAAGTATATACAGTATATAAATTAATATAATTTATTATATTTATTTATTTATTTATTTTTTGACTTTTAAGTTATTTAGATACACATCCAATTCATAAAAAAACGGAAATTGGATACCTATGGATCATACCATCATTTCAACGTACATATGCTAATACTGAAACAAATTTTCTCTTATTACAATATGCGTTTGAATCACTTCAATATCTTAGAGTTACATGGAAATGTAATTCTAAAAANNTTANTTCACGTAGAGCNGCTGAAAGATTAGGATATAAATATGAAGGAACGTTGAGAAATCATTATTTAATTAAAAAAGTTATTAATGGTACTGAAATTATAGAGAAACGAAATTCTGATTATTTATCAATTATAGATGATGAATGGGAGGATGTAAAGAAAGATTTATTAGGAAAATTAAAATAATAATAATAATAATAATAAAAGAATTTACAATGGAATGCATAACGTGTAGCATATTGTATATATTTTTTTTTGGTTGTCTATGACGTGCTTAATTCTTAAACTTAGTATTTGTACATTTGTCAATAAGAAGTAAATCTAAAATTAAAATATTTTTCACGCAACCCCCCCAAGAAAAGTGTTGATAATATTGTATTCGACCTTCCGGATTTATTATCCTGTAAATCGAAGGAAACATTTATTACGTAAATTTGGATCGAAGCATTTGCGTTGATAAGTGGTACCATCGTGATAAATTTGTGAGGATTATCATAGATCATGTGTGCTTTCTGTTATAGAAATCAAAATTTATTTATTCAATTATATCAAAAAATATGAACAAAATAATCATATTATACTCTATTACATATCTGCATTATTATCAATATTTCCAAATCCCTTCGCTTTAGTAAACCAATACTCATAAGCACTTTCATAATCCATTTCTTCTAATTCAGGACCATTAATAAGAATCATAAGAAATCGATGAAGAGATTCTAACGACATCTTATTTTGTAATTTATTTTTAAGAAGTTCTTGTTGTGAAAAAATTCGTTCAGCATTAGCATTTGGTAGAGGAATAATAAGAGCTATTTGTATAAGTTTTGTGATATTTGGAAAGGTACTTGTAAAAGTGGGAATTGTATCAAAAATATTCTTCCAACATTCACGAAATTTGAATCCTTGAATTTTATAAGATTGTAAATAAAACTTTACCAATCCCCATTCTTCTTTCACTTTAACCTTATCAATAATTGGTGAAATTCTTTCACGTGAAACCATCCTTTCTTTCCCATAAAATTCACCTAATTTTTCAATATCCTGATTTCCATATTGTGATAATTGTGCCTTATTAATAGGTAATTGCTCCAGATCAAAAATCCGAAATGCATAATACAAAGAAGAGTTCGGGAATCTGTTTCTAATACTAGTAATCATAGCAAATGAATAATCATATATAAATGATGGAATTTCTTCCGATGTAAGATTTAGTTTTGCAATATAATTTTGTAATATAATACCATATGTTGCTACTGAACCATTATTACCAATAAAACATGAAGTAATTGTATTAATTGTAGTATCAATCTGTGGTTGTATATGTGTAATAATAACATAATCTGATTGAAAAAAATTGATTAACTTTTTCAAAATAAACGCAAGATCAGCTAAAAACATTGTCGCCACAATAAAATCATTATCCATCTGTTCTAATAATGCTTGCGCAATCTCGTCGCCACTTTGAAAATCTTCATCTAACGTCGCTAAAACAGAATCAATAATTCTATAAAGATTTCCCACTGCATTTGATAAAGAAAGCCATCGAATATTACAAAGATCCGAAAGGGTTAATTCTGGTTCATTATCAATATCTTGCATTTGCCTAAGTAAATTAATATGTCTTGATGATCTTGCAAAATAAGTATAAAGACTTCGTAAGGTTTTTTCATATTTTTCAAAATAAGGTACATCATTAGAAGCATCAGATCCAGCAAGATGTAAACGATGAGCAATACAGTGATTTGCTGTCATAAAAGGATTGTGTTTTTTCAATCTTGCTGATACTCCACTTTTATATCCTGTAATTATATAAAAAAATTTTAACTCCTAATAAATAAATAATAATTTGTAAAAAAATAAATATAATTTATACCTGTCATATTTGATGCACCATCAGAACCATAATGAATTAATAGATCTAATTTTAATTGTTTTGATGTCAAAAATTTTTCAATAGCATTTGTTATAGTTTCTGCAGTTTGTCCTTCTAATTCAACCATTCCAAGATAACGCATGTATGGAATATTATTTGTAATATGTTTACTAACAATTGTTAAATATTTATTATCAGTGATTGTAGTTGCTTCGTCAATCATAAGACTCCAGTATGGCGATAAATTAATTTCTTCTATTACTTTTGATTCAATAATATGTGCTAGTGCATCAAGAAACTCCAATTCAGATACAAGGTTTGTATATGATCCATAATTTTTTCGAGATTCAAGAGGCTCTTCCAAATGTGGAGGTTTTATTCCATATGGACCATCTTTTATCACCAATGTTTGAATATTAATACTTTGAAATTTAGTAAGATCACACAAATCAGAAAAAATATTCAAATCAACATAATTTTTAGCAGAAAAATACATATTACGCATCAACCCAATAATATAATCTTTATTTCTCCTATTTTTTTCCACTTGTTTTGATAAACTTCCATTTCTATTTTGTGTTGAAATATTATGCTCGCCACTTCCGATATGACGTTTTAATGATTGAAGAGAAAAATCATCAGTTCCAATAGCATATTTTGTTACGCCCTTTGCTTCTCTGCACCATAAACAATAAACTTTATATATGTCATCAACTGTTTCATCCATAAACCATGGATACATTATTTTCCACTTTGGGTCTGGTGCTAAACGAACTTTACTTCTTTTATTTTTCCCATTTGAATTTTGTTCTATAATTGAATTATTTTGTAATTGAGAACTTTTTATATTAGTTTTATTGTTTTTATCATCAGGTTTTGGGTCTGGTATAAACTCACGTTTCATTGTGAGTATTTATCAAATTTTGTTGGAAGTTTTTACAATATAGTTTACGCGTAACGCGTTTTTGGTGGCTTGTGCGCAATTATTAAATCGCATCAATCACGTGCGCTAATTGTTGTGCAAAATCTATCCAGTAGGCTGATATAAAATTTCACCCGTAATTTTGGCCTGAATAAGTCGGCCCGAATTACTAAAAATGATGGTCGGAATTTTTCAATTACCTTTTATCTAGTTATTACAAATTAAATAAATTCTAGGTAATTTTTTATTCTTTTATTATAATATTATACAATAAAAATTAACAGTGTTTATGATGCGATATTTATTATTTTAAATGTTATGCAGTGAGAATAAAAAATAAATTATGATATGACATAAAGTATGATTTTAGTTTGAATAATTATATTATTATTTTCTATTTTTGGATTGAATTTTTTTTTTGTGTTTTGTGACTCTAATTAAAAAAAATAAAAGCACTTTAAATTTTGCCTTGTTATGTCGCCTTTTTACATTCTTTTCACCCTCATTTTCATTAGAAGGAGTATTATTCATTGTGGATCTTCTTTCGACATCTTGTTTCATTAAAATTTGTATTGTATATTCGTTATTGGACCTTCATTCATTCAGCAGATATCTTAGACCGTTTATCAACATCAATTAACCCTATTAACGTTATTTTTTCTTCTATCCAAGAATCTTTTTAACAGTAGAAAAATAGTCCAACATTCATGACTGAACTGTCTGAACATCACTGATTTCTAAATCTTTAATCGATTTCCAACTATACATATTAGCAGCATTTTAAAAGCTCCTCTGTCTTTCATCTACCATGTTGTAGAGCCAGATCCATTATTGTTCAATGACGAAGGGATTGTTTCAAGGCAATCTGCAATTTGTAGTACAAGCTATTATCTTCTTTTGTCCATTTACATGGTCCATTGTTTGCTTATTCCATCTTTTGAAGCAATCCACTGCTGTATATTTTGTATTTAATTTCATTTCAATTCATTGCCAGTTGTGACTTATTTTGAATCCAATTAAAGCCTGATTCAACACGAGAAATATTAATGATCTTTTTTTTTGGAATAAAGTTGACCTTGTTTCATAGTATTAATATATTCTTAATTATAAAACCTTGTGATGGTAATTTTTTTTTTTTTTTTGCCGTTGAGTCCATTTTTTGAGAGTAATGGGAAAATTTGTAAAGATCTTTCATAAACAAATTATACACAAAAGTGAAGAGGGAATTCTAGTCTAAACCAAACCAGCCAGTTAGGAGATACTCGACTATCCGACCGGGTTTTCCTTGCCTGTAACGAGGAAGAAATATAATCAATCTCTCATATCACACGTCAAATAAGTAAAAATCGGCCAAAAATCGGAATGCCGATTTTTGGCTATATCTATCCGATTTGCGGCTTTTTGCTGTCGATTTTATGGCGCGAATTGAAAAAAAATCGGAAATCCTTTTTATTGACAAAAAATAGGAATTCCGGTTTTTAAGTCATCATGCAGATTCTCACACTAATTCGTCATGTCAGTTCTCACTGTAGTATAAATCAGTTGGCTAATTTAAGCGTGCGCATGATAAATTACGTGTTATACCGCAGTAACAGTCCAGTCCTTTTTTATACAGATCTTATTATTGTTCAGAAAATTATAATTCGCGAGACGCGATTCAAATATTATTATAATTTTGACTCATTTTTATATTCTTAATATTTTTAATTATATAAATAACCACTTTTTTTTCTCTTTATAACCTATTTTAAAAAAAAAACTACTTACTTTAAACTCGTTACAGGTAAGGAAAAACCAGTCGGATAGTCGAGTATCTCCTAACTGGCTGGTTTATTTCTTTTTTAAATCTCTTTTAACTTCCTTATACTGTGTATGAGGCCTTCCTCATATCAGACAAGGAATAACCGGTCAGATAGTTGAGTATCTCCTAACTGGCCGGTTTGGTTTAGATTAGAATTCCCTCTTCATTTTCTTATACTTTAATAATTATGAGGTCATATAGTATCGATACCTATACAGACAGATATACTAAAATTTGGACTTTGGAGAAAGTTAAATTTTACAAAAAGGATTCTTTCCATGGAATAAGCAAAGCTTTATGACTCAGTCAGTAAATAAATGATTAAAAAGACATTAAGAAGAATAAAAGACCAGGAAAGTTAAAAGGACTGATAATGGACAATTTTACTATAAGGATAAAGACAATAGAGATGGATTGGTTCATGAGGAAGAATTTTTTTGATGGAATTGCTATGTGAATTAAAGAAAAAAATTAAAAAAAAATAGGACGGGTGATGTTATAAAATGCACCAATTGTTTAAATTTAATTTATTTATTTTGATAAATAGGTTATAGATTCATGATGGAAATTATTAGGGTATCATATATAGATTTTTTTTATAATAAATAAATTTAAAATTTAAAGATAATTCATGCAAGCAAAGTAATTTTAAATATTTTGGTCGTGTAAAAGATTATAAATTAGAAGTGATTATTAAGAAATATATTCCAAAATTTACAAAATTTCAATAAATTGATATGACAAACCACTTTTTTTTTTGTTTCATTCTTTATCCATTTATCCGTTGAATTTTAGATCAACATGAATATGTAAAATTTATAGGAAATTACAAACAATATAAATCTTTATCAAATTCAACATTAATTATGACAATGCATTTTTTTTTAAAAAAAAAAATACTTCTTTTTATCATTGCGTTATACTGTACAATATATATTGATTAAGAGATATAAATTTCAAAATAAAATAACGGGACTTATATCTGTAAATAACATATAAAGGCGCACAAGACATATTTTTTTTAATTTTGCGAAATTTTGAGCTGTATTTTTTTTCGTTGTTAAATTGTGCATAACAATAAATATAGTTTTTAACAAATTAAATTTCTGCGCCACAAAAATTGTCGTAATCAAAATCGAACTTACGTCGAAATCGATTAATCGAATCTCCAATCCCTACGTTGGTCACCTGATAAGCAAGACATTTATGGGAAAATGCGCATTTTTAAATTTATTTATTATTGTTTTTAAAGAGTCGGTGCATGCACGGGTGCCTATCACTAATTAATTAAGGATGATAAATTTAATAATCATTGTAAACTTATAAATATGTTTTATTTGATTTTTTTATTTATAGAGTTATTGATATAAATCCTTTTTAACGAATTATCCATTCATGGAAAAGACTTTCCTGATTTTGACAATTTATTTTTATTATATTTAATTCCATAATGAGAATTAACGAATTAACGAGAATAGGCAACTTCTCGTCTTTGTTTATAAACATAAACATTAACATTAATTAATTGTAAAAAAAAAAGTTTCTCTCTAAAGCTGCTTCAATCGAAAATATTAATAAAATAAAGTCTCAAGTATTTGTTCTTCCGAATCTATATTTAAATTGAACATTGTTCATAATGACATAATGTACATATATATTTATATAGTTTCATAAATGTACAAATGTACTTTCATACTTTCATGAATTTTTTTTTGTAATAACGCCCTACTTATTTATTCTTTCTTGGCGTATTTCGCAGCAGAACAAAAATGGTGATTTAAAATGCTGCAGATTGTCGATCTGTTTATTATTATACAATCGAATTTTTTTATTTAAATGGAGCCCGGAGTAAATAATAATAATAATAATAAAATATAACATGTTCTCTATTCTCATTTTTCTCATTATTTTTATAAACTCGGTAATTTCCAGTCACGACCATCAAAAACCACCGCTTCCTGTGATTATTGACACAGATGGCGACACTGATGACTTTCTTGCGATTCTTTACGCGCTTAAATCCAGGGAACTTGATGTGCGAGGTGTTACTTACCAAGGAGACGGATGGTCACATGCAGGTATAATATTTTAAAAAATAAATTTAATTGTTACGTTTCATAGTAACATACTAAATCAAATATTATAAAAATCTCTTTTAATAGCTTCGGCTCAAAATATAGTCGATATCATCGATGACATTTATCCTGGAAAAAACCTTCCTGTAATACTTGGCGCTAACTACGACCTCTTTGAATCTGACAGAAATCCTAAAACTTTAGGTAGTCCAGGCTGTTTTTACCAAAAATCAGTTTCAGAAAATGCAAGACGTGACACAGATTTATTATATGGTCTCAATCGACAACTCAGATTATCAAAACGAATATGGTATGACGCTCTTGTCGGATTTAATATCACCAAAAATTTTGCTGATCTTATTGACTCCACGATTAAACAAACTGGCAAGAAACCCACAATTATAGCAACTGGTCCAGTTACTAATATCGCTACGTTTCTACGCGCTTTTCCAACTTATACAAAAAGAATTGAAAAAATTGTCTGGATGGGTGGTGCTATAGATGTTCCTGGAAATTTATTTACTGTTCCAAATAATACTCGTGCTGAATTTAATGTGTATCTTGATTGCGTTGCTGCTCAAGAATTACTTGCCTCCGATCTGAATATCCTTTTGGTACCACTTGACTTTACAAATAAAACACCACTCAATCCTGGTTTTTTTGATAAACTTTCAAAACTTACAAGTTTTTATGGGAAGTTTACTTATAAACTTTTGTCTACCGCTCGTGCGGCATCGTTTGGAAGTGATTCTGCATTTTATAATGCATATTTTCTTTGGGATCCTAAAGCAGTTGCTGTAGTTAAAAATATTGGTATTTCAAAGATTGTTTCAAATCGCAAATTAGCTGTTACCTGTGAGGGAAAAGAGAATATTGATGGTCAGTTTGTGTCGTCTCAAATCTTGACCAAGGCAAATTTTGAAGTTGCAATTGATGCTCTTGTTAGTAACCCTGTTGAAGATTCTCCATTCTTCAATGATTTTCTCGATGTAATAAATAAAGATTAGTACATATATATATATATAGTATAATTATAAATGTGTAAATTATTTTGTATATTTTATAGTTTCATAGTTCGGTTCAAAATTAATTATTATAAGGTATATTACTATTAATCATGATGTATTATTTCATTTATTTGTTATTAAAATTCGTTAACCCCAAAAATAATTTCCGGCTGTTATTTTCTAAGCTTAGTTTAACTATAGAGTAAAGTTTAATAATAGTTTTTTAAGTTTGAAAATGAAAATTTGATTAAATGTACTGTACAAATAACTTGGCGGATAACGCAAAACAATGAAAATATAGTAATTTTTTTATGTGATTTTGTAATTACTAATCATGCGATATTGTAATTATTATTTTTATCATAAATCAAGATAAATTTCGAATTACTTTAAAACATAAATCTTTTAAGGAGAAATGTAAAAAACATATATATAGATCACAAATGAGAGCAAGATGACGAAATGAAATTATATTAGGTGATTTAATATATATAAAATTACATACCAAAATACCGAATACAAAATATAAAATAGGAACTATGAAGTGACGAAAGAAAGCGAAGAAAACAAAAAAAAAATGACTGAAGAATCGGGATGCAAAAATAATAAACTTTCTCTTTAGTACTATAAAATATAATAATGAAACGCGTAATTCAGTAATTCAGGTCCCTTGAAAATGTGATCATCCATTTTGTCTTCGGTGGAATAATCAGTTAGCCGGTTTTATTAATATTTTCGAGTGTTACGTTTTAATATCCATTTAATATTTTTTTAATGGTTTTTCATGAATCTTTGGAATTCCATTTTTTGCTGCTAAATATATATACTTACAGTAACTATAGTTCAGATTTCAAATATAGATGCAATTCAATTCGGATTATGTCAACCTTCTTAACCAGCTACCTCTATCAATAAAAAGTGAATTATGGAAACGGCTCATTTGTAGAAAGAATAGCCCTCTACCTTATTTAAGGAGGCCTCTTTACTTCAAAAAGAACATGAAATAGAAACAAATATTTCTTCAAGAAAGAAAGTTCCCCCTACATTGAGGAAGAATGCCAGCGACTTTTAAAGAACAAGAACACTTCAAGACAAATTACCATTCAAAATTTCTTGAATTAAAAAAGAAGATAAAAATTCTGTCATTAACAAAAAACTTGTGAAATTTGAAAAGACATTAGAAATTAAGGAAATTGAGAAATTAATACAAGAATTGGGAAAAACAAAGAAATATTAACATAATGCTGTCCGACCGAATTTCTGAATTAGAAAATATACTACTTTCTATTGTGGACATAAATTATTGAAATAAGCGATAAAATATTAGATTCCTAAAGGGAATCAATTCCCCTCAGGTTTTTTTTCCAATTAAGATTGATTCTTGCTACCATTGAACCAAAACATATTCTAGTAAAGTGAAAAAACATGGAGAAATGAAGCTAAAGATCGATTTGGCCAATAACTCGTAACTGATTAATCATTCTGTGTGACCATGATTTTTTTATATACAGTATACCCGAATATTGCGAAAAAAAAAATTTTTTCTTCCCTGAAATAAAACGTACAAAATGTCTATAATTACAATTTTTGGAACGCCGAACGCCTAGTATCTTATTCGTGGAAATAATTCTGCTTTCTATGTTAATATTGGAAGAGATAATTTTATTATTGACCTCAAGGAAATTATCAAGGAAGAGATCGCAAAATTCGGGATTAACGTTTCCTCTCATTATCATAAATTTAGTCACGTAATATAACATCATTTTTTTCATCTTCACTGTCAGTTCGTCATATTTGCCAAATACTTACTAAATCTTGTGCTTTTTTTTCCTTTCACCCTTTGCATTTCCATTTCGACAAAAATTTTCTTTAAAAAAAAAAATTTTATTTAACTTATACTATATAAAGAAGTTTTAATATTTTATTCCAATTGTAATTATAGCACTAGTATAATAATCAAAATAATATCTGATATAATAAAAATTAAATTCACAATACATTTAATAAACTAAGCTATCTATGTCGGTGAAACGTTTGTTCGGTGAAACGTCTGTCGGTGAGATGATTGTGAAGAGAGCCGTCAAAATTTTCACTAGAATATTTGCCTTTGTAATCTGTGAACTAATGATTTTTTTTTTAATTTACCATTACAGATCCATCATTCGAAGACATATTGGAAATGGTCAGCAATCAAACATTATCCAAGGTATCCCAGGATCGTCAACTTCAATTGATGCCCAGAAGTCGAATTCACAAGATATTACCCTAAGCCCTAATGGAAAACTGTTCGCAGCGATTGAACAATCCGCAATTTATATCCGACAAGCTTACAAGGATTTTTATCAATTAATTACCAATCCCAGTCTTGATCATAGGTTCCTCATAACTGACACGTTGGGTGTTGGTAAATCGTGTTTCCTGCTTATTTATTAATCCAGCTTTAATGTAATGTCAAAAATGTCACTGTCATTTTCCAGCCCTGCCAAGGCAACTTACTTTACTGTTTCGAGAATTCAAATATCAACCGACATTGGAAAATTCGACGAAATTTCAGACCGCATCTACTCTTCCAACAATTGGTACCTATGGATAGCATAAATCCATTAAAATAGTTGTTGCTATATCCTCGAATAGTTTCAATGATAACAATTTTCATGAGTTTGCTCATAAGGTTGTTACATATAGCATGCCAATTGAAGAGCTGAAAACTTATCGGGAAACGTCTTTCCTAAGAAGAAAGTTTAATGCTTGAGATTGAAAAGCAGGTGGAGTGTCACGATACGTTCTTGAGAGATTAGCACGCCTGGTTAAAAAGTATCAAGATACAAATAATCCTGAGGTTTGGGATAAAATTTTAAACGATCTATAGAACGCATTGAAATTTCCATTGAGGAATAAAGACTTCAACAATCTTGCATTAACTATGCTTTATCGAAACGCCAGCTTTGTTAAAATCAGCAGCCAAATTGTTCACTGATGGATCCTTCTTACGAATATTACTACTTTGAATGGGCTTCTAATTATATTTACGAAAAAACATGAATTTTATGGGCCACAGAAGAAAATATTTTGTCAAAAAATATCATTTTACAATTCAAAAAAAAAACAGAAGATTTACTTTGTTATTTATTTATGTTTTATTTTAGGACGAAAGGAATAAAAGTGAGCCATCAGGAAATATTGCAATTGCGAATCAAAAGTTTAATGTGAATAAATAAATAAAATGCAACATTTTAAAAATTAATATAATTTTTAAAAAATCTCGATCGCTATAGTATACTTTTAAACAAAATAAATAGGATAATAATACAATTGATAATTAATCTATGCTAAATCTTAAAAATGATATTTCATAAAATTTAATTTTTACTGTAATAATTTAAATAATTGCAAAAACATAAAATTTGCGTCCGGTTTTAAATTCAGTCTAATAATAAACGGAAGTGAGATCCAATCCGAACTCAGTTTTCACGCCTGTAAAACTTATTTGTCACACACTATTTATCACCGGTATCAACGGTATAAGTTTCTCTCTTTTTTCTTAGACTTTGAATTTTCTTTAATGAAGGTCCGAGTGAGCAGATTTTTTCAGAAAATTATACAAACACAGCGTTTTCTGCAAAACTTAAAGGATAGGATGTAATTTTCTTTTTTTATAAAAAAAAAAAAAAAAAAGAAAAAGAGGTTGATGGACCGATAATTATTACTGCTACATACTTAATAAAAATGAGGTATGACACGGATGATAAATAATCACATATCACGTTACCGAAAATTTTTTGGGGGTGCATGAACTTGTACAGTATATTAAACTTGTATCATGCCAAATCTTATAACGCTTCGGACACTCTAACGGTGCCCGTTCCCTAGTGTTTAGATTGGATTTTGAAATAAATAATATGGTTATGATCTTACTATTATTGTGGAACTATCAATATAGAATGAAAAAAAATGGTCTAGATTTATTATAAATAAATTTGAGTTCATGCTGAGTAATATGTCTATATATATAAAATTGGTAAAATAATAACAGATAATGAGTTTAAAAGTAGAAATATAATTTGTCGTACATCAAAAAAGAAAATTAAAAGGTTATAAATCGATCAATATAATAGCTTTATAAGTCAGCCTCGTTAAATTAAAAGCCTTATTTAAATATTCTTGTAATTTTGCTCACAGAACTCAAATAAATACATAATAAAATAAAAACATGTATGGTCTAAATATAATTTAAGCAACGAATGGATAAAGGCCACGACTCAGGTAATACACGGGTGTAACGATTAATTTGTACAAATTTTCCAAAAACAGACGTCTTATAAATCAATCCACCAAGTGAATTTGTGGCGTAACTCAGCCACACATCGGGCATGACTAAAATTAATAAAACATAAAACATTAAATGATAATCTACATATTTAATTGTACTGTAATTAGTAACGCGTAAAATTTCTCAACGAATATTAATAAATGTTATTTATTGAATCCAATCCTCTGCTTCAATATTTTCCCACTCCACACAATACTTTAATATTTTCCTCCTTTTCTTACAATCCTTATTCTGAATGTAATTACGAAATTATATGTTCTATTAGAATATATTAAAGAAATATCTATATTACATTAAAAAATTAAAAAATGAATAAAGTAAATAATTAAATATTTCTGTTCTTTGTTACCTTTATATGTTGTTAGAATTTAATATAAACTTTATATAAATAAAAAGATTTAAGATCTTTATGTCGACGCCAGCTTAATCTATTTCTGTCTCTACAGGACTTTAACAACTATAGTATTAAAAGATTGCGGCTAAATAATAAAATCCGATTAATAAAAATAATGAAATTTACACTTTCTGTTACCTTCACGGCGTCAATTACGATAGGAAGGCGATGAAATAAGAGTATAAGAGTAACGCATTTATAAAATACATACATACAGTCAACAACTGACACGAATATTTCATCAATTAATTTTCTAGGAGATGAGAACAAAAGTTTAATATTTACTTTTTAAATACCTTTTCAGCCAATTTAAGTGACTTGCGTATATTAGAGACCAATATCTGATATCCAATTATATAATAAAACGAATTTTCAATTGCATCGGAGACATTTTAAAAAGATAAATCGATTATTATATATATTTTTTTTGTATAAATAAAATTTACCGTCATTTGCAGCGCTAATACCTTAAAAAAGCGCGTTAGTTACATATCAATACTATATATTTGTTTATCAAATAAGTCAATTAATCAATTTCCGATTTTGTGCTTTTTGGACATCCAAATCATAACTGAAACAAGTAAGATCGTGTAAAATTTATTGATGAACATAGACATTTATGAAAGAATAATTGAAAATGTATGCGTGAGTAATACAATATTTCCTTTTTTGCTTTAAAGACGGAATGTAATATAAAATGTACAGTACGTGTTACAAAAATAATAATGTATTACACGTCTTATCAAAGGTGTATGCGCCACAAAAATCTGGGGAAGATCCACTTTAGACGACTCCAAAAATAGTTACAAATTAAAAAACTATAAATACCCCCAATAAATGTTATATTTTTTTCGCCAAGTAAATTTTCTTTTTCGGATATTGCTATGTCAGGTAAAATTTAGCACGTGATTTATGTTTTTGATCAGATTATTCCATATTTATAAAATTCATTTTTTTATTTACTGCAAATATTATAACAAACCACTTTCAAATGAAGCTATTAGAGATTCGAACCCGACAGGCTTTCAACTAGACGTGGAGGACGATTATCTTATCCGACGTATTTCACATGAACGAAATAATTCTCATAATTCTGAAGCCACAACCAAGAATTTAATATCTAATAATATTAACTCGATAAATAATAATAATAACGGTGGTCAATTTTTATCAACGAAAACAATAAAATCCAATCCTCCTTTAAATGAAATGTTTAATGCAAGTTCCGAAGGTTTCGTTGAAATGAAGAAGAGAAATTATATCGATGATGATGAAAAAGAAGAGATTCTCCTGGAAAGTTTGGATTCAGGTGGAGCCAGTGGAGTTAGTGTTGAAGCTTATCCTAATTTAAGCACACAAGATTATCAAAATGTAGCTTTACTTGTTGTACTTTGTAAGTAATTTTTAAAAATCTAATAAGATACAATGTTTTGTTTTTAACAAATAATTTTTTTAAAAAAAAATTTATAGATTTATTACAAGGAATTCCTGTAGGCTTAGCATTTGGTTCAATTCCATTTCTCCTAAAATCAAAATTATCATATTCGCAAATTGGACTTTTTTCTTTAGCTACTTATCCATATAGTTTAAAATTATTATGGTCCCCGATCGTTGATGCTATTTATTCAAAAAGAGTTGGACGCAGAAAAAGTTGGATAATACCGATTCAACTTTTAACTGGGAGTCTATTTTTCTGGCTTGGGAATCATATTGATGTAATGTTTAATGTGGAAAAACCCGATGTGTATACTTTAACAATGTTATTTTTTATATTAATATTTTTTTCGGCTACGCAAGGTATGGATAATTATATTGGTTCATTTTTATAAAATTTAAGATATTCTATTTATTTACTTATTTGTTTATTTATAGATATTGCTGTTGATGGGTGGGCATTGACGTTATTATCAAAGAATAGTCTTTCTTATGCATCAACAGCACAAACTATCGGATTGAATACAGGATACTTTTTATCATTTACAGTATTTTTGGCATTCAATTCTGCCGATTTTAGCAACAAGTATTTAAGAAAAGTACCAAGTGACGATGGATTTTTATCATTGGGATCATATCTTACTTTTTGGTCTTTCGTTTATTTATTCGTAACTATTTGGTTGATTTTTGTTAAAGGAGAGGTTAATGTCTTTTAATATCGCTTTGTATTTTTATTATATATTATAATGCAATGTTAAATTAATTTTATATTTATTTTGTTTTAGGATGCTACACACTCTTCCGATGAAATGGATATCAAAACAGTATATCAGACGATATGGAACATATGTAAAATGCCTCGTAAGATTATTATATTTTTATGTAATCGATACTAGCATAATAAATTATGTATCAAATGTTAATGTTCTTATTTTTAATAGATATGCGCAGATTTATTTTGGTTTTGCTCGTGGCAAAGATTGGATTTATCGCAAATGAGGCCGTTACAGGATTGAAACTTCTAGAAAAAGGTTTTAGTAAAGAAGACTTGGCCTTAGCTGTATTGATTGATTTTCCATGCCAACTTTTAGTTGGTTATTATGCTGCTAGATGGAGTAATGGTCCACAGCCTTTAAAACCTGTAAATAATTACGTTTATGTTTAGATAATTTAATTAAGATTTATTTTTAAATATTAACGTAAATTTTTTTTTTCATAGTGGATTAGAGCATTTTATGGCCGATTAATTTTTGCGATCGTTGGGATGTTAGTTGTATATATTTTCCCAGCTAATACAAAAATCTCCAGTGAAATGTTCTTCCTTGTAATAGCTAGCACTGTTTTGAGCTCTTTTATGAGGTATATTACATCACAAATTACATGAATTATATTTAAAATTAAGCTAATTACTTAATTTATTTTGAATTAGCACTGTACAATTCGTTAGTATATCAGCTTTCATGACTACAATTGCCGACCCCGTTATAGGTGGAACATATATGACGGTATGTTTAATATAATTAATTGATTTATTTAACATTATAATCATTAAATAATTGTCTTTTTATATTAGCTATTGGCTACATTTAGTAACTTTGGAGGAACATGGCCGAGATTTTTTGTATTAGAAGCTGTCGATTATTTCACGGAAGCTACATGTAGTTTTAAAAATAGTAAAAATATAATTAACGGTAAGTTTTTACATAATATTTGCTGATTATATAATTTTTTAATGGTTTACTTATTTTATCTTTTGATATTTTTATAGTAATAGATTGTGTTAGTGAACAAGATAAATCTATATGTAACGACAACGGTGGTACTTGTATAGTACATAAAGACGGTTATTTTATTGTATCCATTGCAACCGTTACAATTGGTACCCTTTTATTATTTGCATTCATTATTCCTCAGATTAAAGAATTACAAGGTAATGATGATTTAATATTTATTTAATATTTAATTATTAGAGATTTTAATAATTTATATTTTATTATTCATTCCAGGTTTACCTCCTAAAGTATGGAAATTAAAAAAATAAATTATAATATAGTTTAATATAGAAATTAGGATTTTACCTAATTAGTATGAAACGATTAAAATTAGTAATTTTTGATAATAAATAAAAATTTTTTTTTTTTTATCAAAAATTTTAATGTTTTTAAATGTTTTAAAGTTCACAATAAAAAATAATTCAGTTACAAATTGTTACAAATTAATTTTAACTCTAGTGAAACTAATTACATACCATAATTCAATCAATCATAATTCAAAAAACAAAACCATCCAACATTTCCTCAACTGTCGATATTTCAAATTCACAATTAACCAAAGGACAATGTTTTTTGATTTCCTCCAAAACTTTTAAATCTCTTAAACTCCACTCCTTTCTATAAGTTTTAAAAGTTAATTCTTTAAAATTTTTGCAATTTATAATATATTCATAAATAACCATTAAACAATCATAATTAAATTCATATGAATTTCTAAATATTAATCTTTCTAAATTCATATGTGATGAGAAAAGATTTTTTAAAGAATTATTAGAAACATAAGAACATTGTAATTTTAATATTTTCAAAGTATTAGGTAAATAATATCCTAATAATTGAAAGAATTTTGAAGGTTCTTGATCAGAAGAAGTAATATCTAATTCTATTAATTCCAAATTACAAATCCAAGAAAAAATTTCTTGAAGATAAAAATCACTACGAGTAATTATACTAAGACATTTAATATTCGGACATCGGATTGATGCAGTGTTAATAATATCATTAGTTAATATGGTAGTTCCAAAACTCGTTAATGAATTACCAAATAGGTATAACATTTTTGCGATTACGTTAAGATGGGTTATTATTAGATCATGAAAATATAAAGATTTCAATTTGAAAGATGATTGAGATAAAGTATTACAATGATCCTTTGTTAATCCACAACACGAACTAAAAATTATTGATTCCAAATTTGAGCAAAACTTTAATCCAATTAAAGAACAACCTTTAAAGTTGATATCATTAAATTGTAATTCTCGTAGAGAATTACATTGAGATTCCAATCCTGAAATAATTTTTGTCAATTCCGATCCATGCTTATAAAAATTTGATATATTTAAAATCTCGAGATTTTTTTGTGCTTGAATTATCTTAATTATTTGATTCGCTGAAAAACATTTAAGGTACTCTTCTTGTACTTCGTGAATTGTCAAATAAATTTTTAAAGTTTGAAGATTCGTACATCTTGATAATAAGATGTTAAAGAATTCTAAATCAGATATTTTGTTATCACCATCATCTTTCAAATCTTCGTGTAATTCAACCGTAAGTATCCTTAAACTTGATAATCTAATAGTATCTTGTAAGACTTTTTCCCAATTCCATGAATGAATACAATCTTGTTTAAATTCTAATGATTCTAAATTACTATGATTAGAACGAATAAACAAATGATATATAGAACTCAAAATAGCTTTTTCAAAATCTTTATTTACTACAGTTTTGTATAGAAGTGATTTTCTATAATCAAAATACCAATCTCTAACTGATGAATTTAATTCATCAATAGTAAAATTTGTCAAATATTTTGCGTAATTAAGAAAAGGTTTCTGAATAGAAGGAAGCTTAAAGTGATGATCAATTTCTATATTATTTTTTTCTTCTTCATCAAGACATCCAAGATAAGTACGAATAAGACGAGCATTTTTTACACTATCTTCATTTATTTTTTTAAAAGGATATTTCCATAATAAAGAAACTATACTTTTAAACCAAAATCGATTTACAAATAAAAATTTGTAAAGTATTTGTGATTCTTCAGGTAGTTGTTGTATAATTTCGTACATACAATCTATGGGTAGTGAAACTATTGATTTCTTTCTTGTTGAAGACATTGCTAAATACAAAGAAGAAAAGTAGAAAGGAACTTTATTTAGTTTTGATAATTCTTCTGTCATGTTGACATGCTTCTTCATACTTCATTTGGTTAAAACTGCTCATGTGATTGATCGATATGTTTGCATGTTAATGCGTGTTGATGCGTGTTATGATCAGATAGTAAGTCAACTTTGCACGTGAATAACTAATAATATTTTTGCTGTGATTAATCATCCCCAAAATAAGCATCTGGCCTGCATGCCGAAAAGGGTGTTTAGATATGATGAAAAGAAAAGACAATGAATCAAAAGGATGATTAAAAAATACTGTACATGTCTACTTATATATTTTCATCTTCAGCAACAGAATGATCGTCTGAGCATTCACAAATTCAATAAGATTGAATTTGAATCGACGCCTCAAACAAAATTACAAATTTGATTCGATTCAAATGGATTAAATTGGATTGGATTTTATTATTAAATTTCCAAACCACCTATCACCACCTGCTACTATATCGCGTGTATGAATAAATTTCTTTATTCCAATTAATTTATCGAATACGGATTGGATTATAATATCCAATCCGGTCTAAAGCGTATACCAAGAGTATACCAAGTGGATATATTTAATAAATCAAAAGTAATACTAAAATTTTTTACTAAATCCATAGAAATTTTTACAGATGAAATTACAGTAGAAGAAAAAAAATTTTTACAGACTCTTGTATTGCATCGGAAGTTTTACGATTCCTTATCAAGAAAGGATTCATTAGTATTTGTACGAGTTGGCATACTCGTAGAAAAATTTATTTTCAGGAAAGTTGTGATAAATAAATGCACTCAAAAAATAATTGATAAATTTTTGATATAGATTCATAGATAACATATCAGAATAATTACCGAGTGAAAAGCTAGACAAAATTAATCTAGCTGATCAATGTAACTTATGTAAGAACTCAAATGATTTGTGGATTATCAAGACGTTGTCAATGACGATTTGCGCCCATTATCTCAAATCTCTCATCAAAAATGCTAAATAGAATGTATTTGATCACTTGCCTTTATTCCGAGATAAAATGTTTAATAATCAATTTTTAAAGTGATTATAGTTAAGGGTATTTTTAGGCGTTCAAATAAATTTAGTTTCTCATCACATGAACGTGATGTCACATGACATGTAGGAATAAATAAAAAAACGAATCATCTTTTTTGCTAAAATTTTATTCTCACGAATTGAAAAAAAAATTGATTATATTAAAACGTTAATTAATAAAGAGGGCAAGAAAAGAAGAGAAAAGTAATTTTTTCTACATATGAAAGGCATCGTCTAAAATGGTTAATTGACCATTATTTCAAATTTTATAGCTAAGCATAAAATTTTTATAATGATTGTGAAAACGAAAAAGAAAATGATTAATAGCGGTAATATATTTGGAATTGAATTAAATGTTATAAATTTAGAAATAAACATATGAAATTTTTATAATATTCAATAAAATTTATTTTAAAAACAGTTATAAATTCATAACTAACGGTTATTTTACTGTTATTTTACTGTTAGTGGTCGTGTATGCATATTTGTGATTTCACAGATATTAAAAAGAATATATATATTATAAAAGAGCATACTTTCACCTGTTGAGCATATTGAATTTTTTTAATAATAAATAAGATGCCTCAACTTCCTGTCGAATGTCTTAATAAAATATTCAAATATTCAGAAGATAAAACTACATTGCATTCATGCCTACTGGTTAATCATCTTTGGTATAAAACTGCAGTCATATTTTTATGGAGTAAATTTATTTGGAGTTTTCAATATTTTTTTCCTACGAACAAATTTGAAATTATTAATACTTTAATTGCTGGTAATCAAAAGACTTTTTACGTAAGAATGAATTTTTGATTCCACCACAAACTTCAATGTTCAATTATGCATTATTTTGCAAAGTTCTTCCGTTTCACGAAATTGATCAAATGATTCAACATAATCTTGAAAGACAACAAAAACAACAAACTGATTCTTCACGTAGCTTAAATGATAGAAAACGGTTATTGTCACAAGAAATATTAAAAATGTTTAAAAATTTACAAGAATTTATTTTATCTGAATTTGAAGAATTTAATCAATTACAAAATATTATATTTCCCCAATTAAGAATTTTAATTTTATTAAATTCATTTAATTTTTAAAAATTATTGGAAAGAAGCCATCAAGCAAGATAAAGAGAACTGGTACCCACAGGCTTACATATAATGTAAGCACGCTACACTCCCACTCACGCATGGAATCATGCTGTTCTGCAAGTGAATTTGCTTATCACCCAAGATACTTGCAGTTTCACAAGTCTATATTCTTTAAGAGGCTTGTGTTTTTATTGGGTTATTAGGAGAGTGTTCCAATTTTATGGGAAATGATCTGCCAAGCTTGCAAAGTTGCCAAGTTTTTTTTTTAAATATACAGTTCAACTGTATTTTTATTATAACGTTCTGATGTAAATATAGAGTTCGTTTGTTAAGATGCAACGAACAACGGAAACAACAGAAAACCCGAAATAGATGCAGAATTTATTTACGTACTATAATAAGTCAAATTATATAACGTGTCAAAAGATGTTAATATAGAGCGCTATTTTTATCGCGGTATAAAACTCTTGATTTTAAATTCCGATTGTTAATTGTAATACCAATTGATAGTTGCGCGAAGCAACCATGACTTTTTTAATTTATAAATTTCTGCATACAATATACAATCATCCATAATCTTGTAAGTTTGACTCATTTTTAGCAATTTGTACTATAAATACGAAAAGTCCATTTCTTTAATATTTCAATATTTTACTATCAAGAAGAGTGGTAGATGAAGCCAAGGTATTTAAAATGTTTCAAAGCTTTATTGACGGACTTTTTTTTAAATCATTAAAGAGTTTCCTTTTTACCAATTCTCATAAGAATTAATACCTTTGACGAGCACAGATGAATAATACGTATATTAGTCTTTTCAACTTTATATTAATTCGAATCTGTCCCAACTACCTGAATTCTGGCCCGAATCCTGACCCATGAACATAATTCTTATAGTTAACATCAATACTTTTATGGATGAAGCCTGAAGGTGAATACCCAGACCTTCCTTCTCTTCACGATTTAAGTCTTTGATTGAATCAATACTCTGATCTCATCTGTTGAAAAACAAGTCTCGAATTCTGACCATATCCCTTATAAAAATTTTTCGATTTTTACATTTTGTAAGTAACATTATTGCCCAAAAAGTTTCTGATTCTTCATCTCGAAATTCTACACTTCGTAATAAGTTTATCAGTTCTAAGTTTAATAAGGGCATTTGCTTTTACTGTGGTTTTGTTAAATTATTTAAAAATTGAAATTTTAACTTAGAAATAGGGGAGTTGTAGGTAAGTTGTAAATAAGTTGTCAATTTTACCTGAACATAGCTTGTCACCTCTACGTGGTGTTTGGAAGAAACAGCCATAAGAGTATGTCCTAATTTTTTTTTATTTTTTTATATTTTGTTTTTTCAAAGATTTTGTTCTTATTTTCGGCCAGACATTTTAAGTTAATCGGCCGGATAATTTAACGGACTATATAAAATTGCGCATTTATAATTGGTCAAATATACTTCTTTGAAATTGTAATTGATTTTCAGATACCAATTGGAATTTCAAATACAAGGTTATCTGAAATTAAGAGTATCCGAATTTTAAATTTAGATAAACTATAGTATATCGCGATTTTACATATAACGAGGTTTACTATAACGCGCTTTGATTGTAATAAATAAATATGAGGGTAAAGAATCGCGCTTTTCAAATACTGTATATATTTTTTTTATAAAATTTTTTTTCGCATTTTTTATATATATACATTATACAGTATAGTAATTTATTGTTCAATTCATCTATCGGTCATCGACCGATATTGAACCACTCCTATCCAATAAATATTTTTTTTTAAAAATACCGATAATTATAATTATATGTTAACGTAGTTTATCAGATAAAACATGCAGAATACACTTTTAAAACACAATATGAAATTAAATATACAATTAATTTTAAAAGTTTATGGATTTATTATATGTTAATCTCTAACTTATACCAGTAGATAGATTGATATATACAGTATATACATAAATAAATATATATATAACTTGAGTAAAATACTTTGGTATATAAAATAATCATCAGGTGATTTCGCATCAAAATTTTTTAAAACATCTAAATTTATGTTACTCCCCCAGATGACTAATTTTGACGAAATTTCTTAAGACATTCTAAAAATTGGCTAATAATTTAAGCCGATAGAACGCAATTAGATTCGTTAGCAACGAAATTAAAGATAATTTTATTATATAGAATGAAGTTTTAAATAACAGTTTATAAATTACCTTGAATGTACGAGAGGAAGGACATCATTATACTATTATTAATGGGGAAGTTGAGTCAAAGGACCCGTAATTAACATGAGATATATCAACATGAGACGTATCCACATCATCTTTAGCAAGAATAATTAAGGTCAAAATGATACTTTTGTGAAGTTTGTTCGTTTGAACCAATCTACCTTTTTTTACATCATCCAAGCTGTATTTCTATTAAAGGAAGATTTCATAAAAATTTATCCTTTAAGTTATTTAATATTGAAACGATATACTGTAGTACTTACATCAACATCACCTTCAATTGCGACATATAAGCATAAATCTTGATAACAAATGCTAACAAAATAAAATTATTAAAACAGCCAAACTTATAAAATAATTTGTGAAATATTAATATTGATTTAACTTACTCATTAATGAGAATATATGGTTTTCGAGGTTGACCCACATTATAAATATATTGTTTAGTATGTTTTACAGTATCATTTGCATCTGTATTATCATTTTTGGAATGATCACTAGCATGTTTTTCACTATCTTCACTTTCCCTGGCAAGATGAAATGTTATTTTTTTACCATGATACTTTTTATCAACTTCGTCTAAGGAAAAAATAAATTATTATATAATTTATTCCTTTTTTTCGTATATAATTTAAGTAAAGAAATATTCTTTAGACTTACCAATATAAAACCTAAGTTGAAAATCATCAACGTGAAAAAGTTTGATTAAAGTATTTTTTCTAAATTTATTAAATTCTTTAAACCATTCATGTTTAATAATAAGTTTAATTCTGTCATCTAACGTTCTAAAATTATT
>QKYT01000193.1:42556-58977 GCA_003550305.1 Glomus cerebriforme
TTTTATTAATTTTTTTTTATAAAATTAATATATTTAATAATATATTTAGAAAATTACTAAAATATCACCTGGGTGATCATCATTAGAGTAATCATCACCTGGATTTTTTTTCATATAATTTATAATAGAACATTCTTATTCTTTATCAAAATAAAAAAAATAAATTCCCAGGATATAGGCAAATTAAACTAGACCAACTTTTTTTAAATAAAAAAAAAATTTTAAACTTTTAAACTTTTTAAGTTTTTTTTAATCTAAAAATTTTTATATATGTAATAAAACTTTATTTGTTATTGATTTAAAAAATTACATATTTATTATTAATTAAATAAAAAAGATATTGTCAAACTCATTTATCAAAAATTAAGATTTATATTCATTTTTTAATAGAATATACTAATAAAAATTGGAAATAGTAATAAAAAAACAAAAATGTAAAGAGTAACAATAAAAATAAAAGGTAAATAAAAAGAATAAGAAAAGATAAAAGAAAAACAAAATAAATAATGAAAAANAAAATAAAAGAGGAAAACAATAAAAGGAAAATGAAAAAAAGAAATGATAGAAGGAAAATGAAAGAAAAAGCATATAAATGGGAATGAAAGAAAGGAATAAATAAATAAAAAAAAATGAAAAAAGAAAAGTAAAAAAAAGGAACAAAGAAAAAGGAAGTGAAACAAAGAAATGATAAAAGAAAAATGAAACAAGATACATTTGAAAGAAGAATAAAATAAACGAAAGGAGAAACAAAAAAAATGAAAGGAAATGAATGAAAAATAATAAAAGAAAAGGGATAATAAAAAAAACAAAGAAAGGAAGTAAAAATAAAAAAAAGAACAAAAAAAATAGAGTAAGAATGAAAAAATAGGTTGAAGAAATGGACGAAAAAATAGGATGAAAAAATGAAATGAAAAAGAACAAAAATAAAAGAAAATTTAAAGAAATAAAAAGAATAATAGGAGATGAAAAGAAAATGATAAAAATGGGATGAAAGATAAGATGAAAAGTTATTAAAATAATGAAGAAAAGATAATTAAAAGAAGAAAATGAAGGGACCAACTGATCAAATGAAAAGCAAAATCTATAAAATAAGAAAAAAATTAAGTTAGTAAGAAATGGAATGTAATTAATAATCAAAAANAAAAAAAAACATACCTTAATGCAAAAAAGAAAAAGAAGAGCAAAAGATCTAAAAATAAAAAATGAAATAAAATTAGTAAGAAGTAATGGAATGTAAGGAACAAAATATAAGAATAAAATAAAAAAATAAAAACTTCAAAGAAACATGAAATAACAGACCTTAATTGCAAAACAAAAAAGCAAAAGAACCTAAAGAAATGAAATAAAATTAGTAAAGAATAAATGTAAAAAATAACATGAAAAAAAAGAAAGAAAAAATATACCTTTATTGCAGACTGAGGTGTTGAGCAAGAAAAATATGAAAATGTAAAATGATAAATAAAATAAATATTTTATTTAAAATCATAACGCATTTTTGTGTTATTGTATAATATATCTTTTAATTCATATGACTTTCGTGACTATGAAATGATAAAAAAATTGGAAAAATTAAAGATCCAGTATAGGAATCAAACTTGCATTTCTAAGATAAAAAAATTGAATGAAAATTGTGGGTATATTTAAAAATAATAAAATGCAAATAATCTAAACTATTTTATTAAATGTTAAATAACAAAAGAAGTATTAAAAGCTGTCACTATAGTGAATGAAGCATTGTTGGCACATGACTATATCATTTGGTTCTAAGATATGACTTTTTGTTATTTGTTATATAAACACATCACATGTTATATGATTTACATGATAATTAGTTATATAATATAACTATAGATCATTTGTTAGATTAGATCTCTAAAAAATAGTATCCCATCATTAGAAATGATATAAGAATGATTTACTTCCAAATATATTCCTGAAAACTGAACACGTCTAAAAAGTGTTCTAGTATTCATTGATAGTTCCCGTAAATGTCTTTTAGTCTTGACTTTCTTTTTAGATAAAGTTAAATGTTGTAAACTTCTTTCAGAGTAATTTTTTTTAATAGACAAACAATTTTATATTAAAATTAATAATTAAAATAGGATGGACCACTTCTTATATGACAGTATTTATATGAGACAGCTATTATGCTGAAAGAATAGTGCAAATAAGTTAAGCTTACGAACATTTTTTCTATTAGCAGTTTTATTATTTTAGTTCTCATTTTCATTTTAATATATCAAATTTGCTTTTCTTTCTTTATCTTAGATCATATAGTCAATACTACTTCCTGTTATTTAGTAGCTGGCAATCAGGACTATCAAATGTCTAGACATATCAACAGTGTAACATATATTATTTTTCAAGTTTATACTCTATTTTATATAACTTACCTGTAGTTTTGCTATTTTTCAATAAAAAAAAAATAGATTATTTGTCATTTGTCATATAATAACTAATTAAAATTAACCAAGTGAAAATTTAAAATGATTTCATAATTTTGATAATTAACAGTTTTTTATTTGTATTTAAATTTTAAAAAAATACCAACGTCACATAATTTTCAAAACTTTTTTAGTTTAGTTTCTAATTCAAATAACAAATCCAATGCAAAAGCAGTATGCATTTTTTGTAGTTCAAAAAATGGAGGGGTTCAAGTTGTAGTATTAATACCTGAATGTTATATAACTAAGCTAATTTATATCGTAACTATTTAGCCCATTTTAAAAATGCATATACTAGTGAAGAAATAGAAGAAATCTTATACATATCAGTACCAGAAGATAAATGAAAGTTAAATGAGTCAAATACATAATAATATTAATATAATTTTATAATAATAATATATATAATTATAAAATATTATTCTAATTTTTTTTTATAATAAAGATATTGATGATGACAATATTCCTTTTCCTCCTAAATATTATAAATATTCTAATTCAACTATATCTAATACGGCATTACAATCAATTTTAACTAGTTGATATAATAGACTTTTATCTCAAAAAAATATACCTACATCTATATAATTAAAAATATTTGTGTGTAACTGTAACGTTTAGATTAACTGTATAAATAAATGCTTTAAAGTTATGTAACTTAATCATGTTACATTACACAAAGTCCAAAAAAGGCAAATTTATTTCCTACGAAAATTGGATCAAATGGTAGTTCAAAGTTACACAAAATTCCAAAAAAGAAAATCGATGTGCATACACATAATTCTGGCTGGAATTAAAAATTATAAATAAATTTAAAACCCATTGCAAAGCAACGGGTAGCAAACTAGTTTGAATTATTAATTATTAGAATGTGTGTTTCAAATGGCCTTCTATTTTCTTTTGTAGAAAATGAAGAACTCAAAAATTATTCAACTTTATTACTTCTAATCTTAAGTTTCCAAGTCACAAAAAACTTGGTAGCAAAATTTTATTAAAAATGTTAGAGAATTTTTAAGAAAATAGACTTAAAATAGCATAATTAGATGAAAATAGATTAACTGTCACTTTTGATGGATGGACAAATGTGAAGCAGAAAATATTTGGGAAGTTATATTGATTACTTCAAAAGAATAGCCATTAATCTGGGATACTCAAGAAACAAGTTTTGAATAATCATATGTTATGAGATATATTGAATAACTAATGGATGATGCTCAAAATAAAAAAGTTAATATCAATGTATTTGTATCAGATTCTGGTGGAAAATATGTTATGACTAGGTAAGTTTAATCAAAATATATAATAAATATAGTAATAATGTAATTAAAATATTTTAATTGCTAATTAGAAAACAATTACGATGAAAATATCCTAAAAAAATATTTCTTTCTTGTATGGTATACCAAACAAATTTAGTATTTGGTAATATATTTAAAGAAAATGTAGTTTTTCAAAGAATTTCTAAGGAAGCTGTTCAAATTGTCAGTTATTTTCATAATTTTACATTTTTTACAGGAAATTTGCATGATGAATAGAAACAAATTTATAAAAAAACAATTAATTTAATATTATTTAATGATACTAGGTGGAATTCATATTATTTCTGCTTTCATTTAATCTTAAAAACTCAGGCTGCCTTAAAGGTAATTAATTAATTATATTTATTAATTTTTATAATTTATTAATGAATCTTTTAATTTTTACAATAAAATTAGTTTTTATCTGCAAAGTTTAATCTAGAATGTGCAAATATTATTCATACAAATGGTATATATAATATTGAAGTTGATAAAAGATTAAAAAGAAGTAATGGAGAGCGTAAATTACCTGATAATATTGCAGATAGTATTAATGATTTAGAATTTTGGACAATATTATTTTCATTACAAAATTTATTGTATCTTTTGTGTGAATTTTTAAATAAATTGCAAAAAATATTGCATATATTTATGAAGTAATACATTGTTTTGCATATATTGCAAAAATTTTTTCTGAATATCATAATTTAGATTTTTTCAGAAAAAATAATATCTAGAATGGAAAAAAGATGGAATAATTGGAAACAACTATTGCTATTACTCTTCATTTATCCTATAAGTTATTAAAATTCTGATCAACAGTAAATAATTTAACATGAATGTATATTGGCCAATAATTGAAATATTATTATCTTGTCTTTTTTAGGATTCCAGCCAAAATAATTTTAGCAGAATTAATTAATTATAAAAGGGGAGACAATCCATATAATAATGATTCTTTTTTTTAATTTAAGAAAAATGTATTGGATTTTTGGAAATCAACAATGGAAATTGGATTTGAATTAGCTAAGGTAGCTATTCACATTTATAGTATCTGTGTAAACTCAACCTCAGTTAAACGTTTATAGTCATCAATAGGTTTTTTTTATACCAATAGGCAAAATCATTTAAATGTAATATTTATTTAATGCTACATTATTTAAAAAAATATAAAAAAAATTTTTTTTTATAAAAAAATTTAGATTTATTTTTTTTTTAAAAAATATTTTATTTAGTATACAAAAGTCCTTATAATGAGCAAAATTTGTGATGATATTTTATATCAATACCAAATTAAAGAAGTTAACAAAGCTGACAAGAATATGTAATGACTTCATATATATTGCAATTCCTATCGCTGATGATAATATTAATAATGATGATAAAAAACAAAGTATTGATAAAGAGGATTTGATAATAGTAAGCGATGATGATGACAATAATATAAATAATAATAATAATAAAGAAAAAAGTGAAGTNGAGCCAAATACTGAAGAAAATGAGAATCAATAAAATACTATTATTTTCCAATAGATTGAAAAAATTAATTATGAAAATCAGATTAAAAATTGTAAAAATGAATTGCTTCTTAATGGAGATTTTGATAATGATTTTTTGGTAAGAATGCATAATATTCATCTAGCTGATGATTAAAATGCAAAGTGGGAATTATCCTTTCTTTTTACAAATAGTTTAGAGCTGCCTACATATACTGGATTTTTTTCTAATAATGAATGAATTTTAATCAATTTTATAATAATAAAATTATACAATTTATCATATAAAATTACTTTTTATTAATAAATATAATTTTAATATATAAAATTATTAATTTTTTTTAGTTATAACACATAATATTATAATAAAAAAATTTTTCTGAAATAAACCAAGTCCCCTCCAGACACTCTTCTTTAGCCTTTTTTTTTTTATCATTTTTATTTTTTTATTTTTTATTTTTTTATTATTGTATTTCTATTTATTATTATTAATTTATTATTTTACTATTTTTTATTACCAATTTATCTTCATTTCTATATATACATAAATAATGAATATTTGTAATATATACTTTAAAATAATGAATTTATTAATAATAAATTTATAGGGTCACTTTTTTTCAAGAAATTCTGAGCAAATTTTTTACAAAGCAAAAACACATCCTAGCAGTATTGGCACATGACATCATATGATCTATATGATATATATGATTTGTTATTTGTTATTTATTATTTATAATAGTTTATAACTTATAACTTTGTCATATAGTTTTAACCAATCAAAAAAATTATTATATAATTATATAGTCAAAAAAATTCATATGAATTTTTCTTTAACTATTATTAGTGATAATTATTGAAACATACAATATAAATAAATAAAATATCTGCACTTCATAATTATATAATAGTTTTTCAGCTATTTGAGTATAGAAAATTCAGTGAAAAGAGGTTTCTTGTTTAGATAAATCTTTTCATGTATCAAAATTTTTTTAATTATTTATTTTAATGAAATGTTAACTAATGATTTTATTTATTTTTTTTTTTTAGGATTTCTTGGACATGTATGAAATTTAGTGAGAGAGATGTAAAATCAACCAAATTGGAAGTCTGAATTGTAAATCAAGATATAAAAAAAAAGCTTTTGACTAAATAGGTATAGTTCTACTAAAATTCATAATAAAACGTATCAAGATTTCTAGTTACATAATTAACTTTCTTATCAACTTATTTTAAAATTGCCAGATTGTAGTGATTACAGAATATAGTTTAAATGTAAAAGTCATAATCTATAGGATTATGCCAGAATTAACCAAGGTAAGATAATATTATCTCTCCTATAGTGAACCTTTTATGATTTGCTCTTTTATTACATTCAAAATAATACACTTTAGGATACAGCTTAACTCTTAAATAGTCTTCTGATTGTAACTCAAAATTGGATAAATGCTTACTTTATGAAATTAGAGTAATCACCATTACTTTTGCAAATGATATTCAGTAAATTGGCCATTCCAAACAGAACTTGCAACAGATTATAGATATCTTAAATGAATTTTTTGAGATAAAGATGTCCAAATCAATGGCAACAAGTCTTCTTTAATGGTTATTAACTTTAAGTTACCTAATGCAAAACTGTTCATTTACATGGGATGAGAAAATAACAAAACTAAAGTTATTACAGTACTTGATTCAGCTCTTAGTGAATGAATCTTGGAAGTATAGTTTACCTCAGAAAAAGCTATTAGATTTGACATTTCTATCACCAAGAAAGAAATTAAAAACATCTGTAATCTTATCAAATTTAAAAAACTTACTATAGATCAAATGATTTATAGTATAATAGAGTCTTAATATCTTGTCTTACTTATTGTCTACAATCTTTTCTATTAATAAATCAATAATTGAATAGTCTTTTTTCTCTTATTTATACTCATTGCAAATATTTATTGAGACTACTGAAAACTATCATGAATTGTATTATTATGCACCCAGGACTAGTCAATTTAAAATTACTTAAATTCGCTTTAAGAAAAAATTAAATCACAGTCTTCCACTGGTCAAAAACTGATCTATCTTACAGATATCTTATAAATATCGGGTACCCAAAATGCAGAAAATCTGCTATACATCGGGTACCCAATATATATACTATAGAATTAAAAAATACAATTTATTAATTATCTCGCTATCCAGTAATCATAAAAAGATGAAATATAGCTCATTCGATTCTCTCACTGAGACGTATCGAATGATACTAATTTCGCATTTCTAGGTGTGATAGATGCTAAGATATTTGACAAATCAGCATTTTTTGTTTGTTTTTTTACGATTTATCAAATATCTCGATATCTATCGCACCTAGAAATGCGAAATTAGTACCATTCGATACGTCTCAGTGAGGCGAATCGAATGAGCTATATTTCATCATTTTATGATCACTGGATAGCGAGATAATTAATAAATTGTATTTTTTAATTCTATAGTATACATATTGGGTACCCGATATATAGCAGATTTTTTGCATTTTGGATACCCGATATTTATAAGATATCTGTAAGATATCTGTAAGATAAATCAGTTTTTGACCAGTGTTCATTATCCATATTAACTCATCTGGTTTAACAAAAGATTTTATTTATATAAAACTTAGAAAAAATTAATTATGCATTTTATTAACTATACCTATTTTTACATATTTTCTGATTTTTATAGATTTTACATTAGACTCGCATTTTCTTCATATTAAAACTTTAGCCCATATGAATTTTAGAAAACTGTCTACTTTGCTTCCACCTGATAATATAAATAATTGGACTATTAAAGAATTCAGTTTTAGTTTCTGAGATATTTTTTACCAACAATACCTGGATGAAGTGATTAAACTTATAAGATTTACCGCTAAATATTGATTATATCACACTGTCTAATTAATTACTTCTGATTTTAATAATACCATCAGTTGGCAACAATTTAAATATTACTCCAAACTTTTTACTAAAGAATCTACTTCTGTTATCTCTATGACTCTCATTTTGAAAAGCTAATGTTACTTAATATCTATATCATCTAACCAAATTATCAATTCATTTGCCCTTTTTGAATCAGTCATTACCCCTTAAGAGATAATAGAAAAAAAGAATGGATCAGATCAAACTTATCTTCGCTTCTTTTTTATGGACGAATTATCTCTAAACATAAGGATAATACCATTAACATAGAATATTATTCAGCTAATACTACCTATAATGACTTAGGCAATTCAATGCTTATATTTCATTCTTATACAGAAGATTACAACTTGATTTCAGTTTTTATCTTCTTCTTCTAATAACATAGACAGTTGTGTTTTCACAGCTGATAAATTCCACTTATAAGTACTTTTCTATATTTTTAATGACAAAAATAATAATTAAGCATGAACTTTACTACTTCATTACGTACCTTTTATGCAGTTGAATGATTCTTAAAATTCAAATAACCTTCCTGCCATGCAGATTTTAATTCCAGATGCATGATCAGTAAATGAAATACTAATTTTCAAGAAATCTATCAATAGTATGATAGCAAATAAGATTTTCAACCTTCTATACCTTTAAATAATATAAGATTATTACAATTTAATATCTATATAGACAGATTGTTAAAGAAATTCTCTGATGAGAGTAGCAGAATGGGTATAGGTTAGATTAATATAGATTATTCTAAAATTTACTTTTCAGATTACATCTACAATTGGTCTTTGTTTACAAAAGTGAAATTAAATATTATTCTTGCAGTATTGGCTACCATTTCAGAATTATTAACAGTAATAATCAATATAGATAGCAAAAGTTTTATAGAAATTATACATAGTGTTGTTATATCTAATCGTTTCTTGATTCCTTCGTCTTAACTTTTCTTCTTTATATTTGAAATAGAAAATTAATTAAGTTTATAACGATAGAGATAACAATATTTTATGTTTTATTTGAATACAGTTCGCTCTTTAATTGGTAAACGGTATAGTAATTTTTAGGTAAAAGATATTTTATTATTCAATTGAAGTTACAAGAACTNAAGAGAACTTAATAAAATTCTCAAGATATTTATACAAAAATAAAATATAATAAAAAGATATTAACTATTCTAAATATAATAAATATAATAAAGAAATTAAATAATATCACTACTATCATTAAGATCACCGTGATCATAAAAATTATGATCATAGAGTGGCACAGTATGGCACAGTAAATCAGCGCAGTAATGTCTTATATTAACAGCATAAAAGATATTTTAAATAGTAATAATAGTAATATAGTAGTAGTAGTAGTATTACTTGTTCAATAAATAAAATTTAATAATTATAGTTTGTTTTTAGATTATATAGGACTTTATTAGACAGAAAAATTAGATGTAAAGTTAAAGGACATTCTGAAAATCTGGGCAACAATACAACAAACTCTAGAGACATTAATTCTAACTTTTCAATTATATCATCTTTTTACTATAACAGAAACAACTTCACACATCTTCTTTTTTGAAATACCGCTACCATAGTAAATATCTCTCTATGCTTATTTATTAATTAATTTCATAATGTAGTGATCAGTTTGGAATGGTTAACCATTTACTATAATCAAGATATCTACGATAGCACCTATTCTTTCACAGAATGGTCATTTTTGTAAACTTCATTCATGATCAAAAATAATAATTTATACTTCAATTAAAACACTTATCTATCATTTATTTATAAACTTAAACTCAATAACCTTTTCCTTTTTACATGAATAATTCTTTCTGAATGTGATCCTATTTACTATTCAGATCTACATTATTTCTTTTTTTCCAACTCAAAAGAAACTATTTATCACTTTACTACATGCAAAAAATTAATCCACATATAGCTCTCCATAAGGAAGAACTTCATAGCTGAAACTATACTTTTTATTGAAGAATAGAATCCTTTCAATAGTCTTGAATCAAATAAAATACAATGACATATTGGCTTACTTAAAAATTGAATCTTCCAATTTTTCAATTCCTTTAAAATCATTGATGACAGCAGTTTTAATGCCATTAATTTTTATATTCTTAGATCTATCTTCAAATCTTTCACACATATTTTGCTCCTCAAAATCACAATATTTTAGAATATCACTTATCAACTAATGGATAGATTTTATTTAATTTTTATTAAAAAATTTTACCTTTAGAATTTAGATCCCATGATGTAAAATTGTTCAAAGCCTGGGAATTAACTCACATTAATTCTATCATGTTAGCTGTCTTTAATTAAATAACATCCTTAGACCAATCATAAGATTTCATATTATATTAATAATAAGGCATATGATGAATTTAATCACCATATTAAAGTTAAGATGACACATATCAAACAAGCTGCTAAAATAGGATATACCATAGTAAAAAAGTATATTAAAAAGAGTATCATACAAGGTGCTCATTTTATTAAGAAGATATATCGGCTAATTGAGAAGATCTAAAGCATACATAGTAAAAACATTCTGCAGTACATTGGCCTTTATAAGGGGACTAATGAAGAAGAATAATATAATAATACTAGTACTAGTTTAGATTGTAATAATAATAATAATACTGATATTAGTTTAGATTATAATATAGATGGATCATTAGATAGATAAGTTTTTCTTATTAACTTAGATAGTCATATAGTACTAGATCAGAAGATTTTAGATAAAGCGTAAAGATTAGTTTGTGTTAAAGAAAAGTTGTTTCACTTTCCACCTTTAACAAATCTACTGTCTTGTATAATAAATTACATTTTTCTTATTATAAAGGATATATATGTAATTTATAAAATGTATTTATTATTTAATTGATACAAATATAATAAATATGTTTAACTTATCCTAAAAAAAATATATACTATATATATAATTTAGATGATTAGATAATTTACAAATATAAGAATAAACTTCTTAATTTTTTTTTAAACTTTATAGTTTATCCAGTATTAGAATTTTCAATTCCAATTCTTAAATCTTTAATATATTATACGTTTTTGCAATTTTTTATTAAGGGATTTATATATATTAATAGAAAAATATTAATATATATTTGATAAACCAATTTTATTATTTTTTTTTATTAATAATTCTAAAATTTTATTTACTTTTTTTTTGTTTTTTTAAAATAAAATTGAAAAATCTTTAAATAACTGATTACTTAGTAGATTTATCTATTTAAAAATAAATAAATAAAATTGATCACTTAATATTATACTTCCCCATGAAATACTGTAGATTTTTTTGAATTATAGCTGATATAACATAAAGATGTAATTTGATGTAATTTATATGTTTTATTAGTAAAAATTATGACTATCATAATTGATTTTGCTCATGATGAAATATTTTGATAATGGCTTTTTAATTTTGCTAGAAAGTATACTTAATATCATTTAAAAAGACATTTATAAAGAAGTATTTGTTAGTTCTGACAAATTTGCTACTACTTATACTAAGTATTATAAGTTTTAAAGCTTAAAAAATACTATTATTCAAATGCACTAGCAGCAGTTGTTAGAAAGTATATGATTAAGTAATAGAATGGCAAAATAAGTCAAAATTATATAAAAAAAAAAAGAAAAAACTCTAAAGGTCAAAGTATTATCGATGATTATCATAATTTGACAGAACTTAATATACACAAATTAATTGTATATTAATTAAATTTTTTATTGCATGTAAAATTTTGTTTAAAATAGTAAAATATCTATTTTTTATAAATTTTATAAAAAAGCTTAATGCTAAATAATTTACTAATAAGAGTTTTAATAAATTAACTACTTGAACATGAATTAGTTCAAATAAATTTTAAAATTAAATTTACTTTATAGAAATCTTAAAATTTGAGTGATGTTAAATTGATATAAATATGATGTATATTTTATATTATAATAGTATTAATGTCTATTTGATATTATCACTGCATCATTATAATATATTTATTCAAAAAAATATCATATATATATTGTATAGATATTAAAAATATAATATAATTTTATAAACTGAATATGCCAATTTCATTAGTTGATATCTGATGATTTATAATTAATTTTATATAAATTAAAAATATATTATCAATTTATATTTATTTAATTGATTAGTATTCAAATTTATAACTGATTTTAATTTAAATTAATATTATCACTATGCATTAAATCTTAATTTTAGCAAAAACAAATTATAAATTTATATAATTTTATTTAATATTATAATTTTTGTTTTTTTTTCAGTTTGTAAAGTATCTTTAATACTTTATTTAAGCATTGTTTATCTAAATAGAATTAAAAAATTATTTAATTAAAATATTAAAAAATAATAATAATAGTTAAATTTTAATTCATATAATATATACCATTATTTTAATCATATCAATTTGAACTTTAAAATCTTCTAATTTTTGAAAAAGTTCTTCATTTGTTTGTGTATTGCTTGTGGTGGTGGTGGTATAGGTGGTATTATTTTTAGTGGTAGTATTGCTACTACTACCGCTGGTAGTAATAGTAGTGCTGATACTAGTATCAGTACTAGTAGTATTATTTTTAGTAGTGGTGCTACTGCTACTACTATTACTAGTAGTAGTGATGGTACTGGTACTAGTACTAGTACTGGTGGTATTATTTTTGGTGATGGTACTGCTGCTACTTCTACTACTAGTATACTAGTACTAATAGCATTATTTTTGGTAGTGGCACTACTACTACCGCTGGTGATAATAGTGATACTAGTAGTATTGGTTGCTACTACTTTTCATAAAGATTTTACAGTATATACTATAGTATATTTTAAAATATAATTATTAGTCTAACTATATATTATATATTAAATCATAAATAATAAATTTAAATAAAAATTTACTATTATAAATTCTTTTTTTAAAGAAGTTTTGAAAAATTTTGCCTAGTATAGCATGAAAAATATAGGGCATAGTGTAATATAGAAAATATAGACGCAATATGACATTAAATATATGTAGCATAGTAAATAATTATAAATAGAAAAGATAAAAATAGTTATAATTAGTAATTAAGATAAATATATTTGGTATAGTTAAATAGGTTTTTGGTAAATATATTTGGTATAATTAAAGGAAAAGGAAGAAATAAACTTTTTATAGTAAAAATATATAAAAAGAAAAGTTAAAAAAAAATAATAATTAGTCTTTAGTATAGCAAAAATTAAGTATAAAAAGATAACCTTTTTGACTTGGTCAAAGATTAAGCTTTTAATATGAAAAAGTCTAAATGTAATAGTTTTATAAATCTGAAATAGTATAGCTTTTAATTTTAATTATGTAATATTTACACTTAAGGATAATATTATTATATCAACTGAGTTGGGTTGAAGTATCCTTAACTATAGATTTTTAATAAACAATTAATAAAAGGAGAAAAATATTTAAAGTGTAAATAAAAATCATAGCAAAAGCTATGTCAAAATGAAAGTAAAGTGTAAAGGATGAATTAAGTCAAGTTATGACAAATGAATAATAAATTTGGAAACTTGGATGATACTATTCAAATGTAATGCTTCCACCTGGACTAATATAGGATTTATTACTCATTCCATAATAGAATTTACCACTCTTTTTAATAGAATTAAAATAAACATGTCTATAGCAAAAAAATTCCATAAATTTGTTAATAATTAAAAATAATTATTAATTTACTGGTTTTTTATATTTTTTCTGTTGATATTTTACTATGGCTCTTAGCTAAGTATTAATTATGTTATGACTGACACCTATGAGATTACCAGAAAAGATTATCATTAGCTCAGAATTATAACATTTGTAACTAGTTTTTGAATAATTTTAAAGGTAAAAGTTAGATATATTTAATCAAATAAAAAGCAGTTATTATTTAAATAGAGTAAATCTAGATCTAGCATGGGGGTAAGACATTTATACATCATCAGGATTTTTCTAATTCAGTAATTTCAGGACAAAATTGCCTTTTTAGTCTGTGTAACATTACCCAAGTGTCCAAAAATAGAAATTCTGGCCAGAATTAAAATTTTCGGCCAAAATTAAGGATATGACGATTAACATGTGACAAATAGGGTTTTACATCTCGAAAAAATTCGTCCCTAGATAAATAGTAAAAATGAAAATTGGATGGTGTGATACGGGATGACAAATTTGGGGCGATGAATAATGATGACGCACCCTGCGAGATATACATTAGGGCCATGACATATATTACCTAATATTAGTTTCATAAGAAGTCCTAAAGATTTTTTCAACCAATAATATTTAAATATATATATAGTATTAATTTTGACCAATAAAAATGCATGATTTGTGTCACGTAAGATTTTGCTTTACCCCCACCCCCTAAAATATTACCTAATAAATGTCACGCCCCTTATTCCTTATAATTATATGTTAACGTAGTTTATAAGACACGACATGCAGAATAATACACTTTTAAAACACAATATAAAATTAAATATACAATTAATTATCAAAAGCTTATAGATTTATTATAAGTTAATCTCTAACTTATAACCAGTCAACTCATGGTTACTCTTTTAACTGAAGAAATTCAAATATAAAATAATATATATATATATATATATATGTATGTAATGAAAATAATATATATAATTCAATTTTTTTAAATCGATAGTTTAAACATTAGGTGATACCAGGTCAGTTGAGGTAGGGGACCCGCAATCAACTTGAGACATATCCACATCATCTTTAGCAAGAATAATAAAGGTCAAAATGATACTTTTGTGAAGTTTGTTCGTTTGAACCAATCTACCTTTCTTTACATCATCCAAGCTGTATTTCTATTAAAGGAAGATTTCATAAAAATTTATCCTTTAAGTTATTTAATATTGAAACGATATAATGTAGTACTTACATCAACATCACCTTCAATTGCGACATATAAGCATAAATCTTGATAACAAATGCTAACAAAATAAAATTATTAGAATAGCTAAACTTATAAAATAATTTGGAAAATATTAATATATTGATTTAACTTACTTATTAATGAGAATATATGGTTTTCGAGGTTGACCCACATTATAAATATATTGTTTAGTATGTTTTACAATATCATTTGCATTCGTATTATCATCTTTGGAATGATCACTAGCATGTTTTTCACTATCTTCACTTTCCCTGGCAAGATGAAATGTTATTTTTTTACCATGATACTTTTTATCAACTTCGTCTAAGGAAAAAAATAAATTATTATATAATTTATTCCTTTTTTTCGTATATAATTTAAGTAAAGAAATATTCTTTAGACTTACCAATATAAAACCTAAGTTGAAAATCATCAACGTGAAAAAGTTTGATTAAAGTATTTTTTCTAAATTTACTAAATTTTTCAAACCATTCATGGTTAATAATAAGTTTAATTTTGTCATCTAACGTTCTAAAATTATTACCCAAAAACGTATCATTATCGAACATTCGTGCTACAAAATACGCCATAATTCCAAAAACTATTTTTGTAAAATAACTATNATTCGAATAGGCTATCATAAAACTCAAACCAACTGAAAATAACAAATAAAAATAAACACCCAAAGATAGGCGACCAAAGAAGCAAATAATAACTGATACTAAAATAAGGAGTATTGAACCNATAATAAAATATATATGTCCAACTTTTTCGCTTATAACATCTTTGTTAAACCAAAATATTGTAAGAGCAAATAAAANTGATGGAATAATAAATATATCTGCCAACATCCGTTTAAGAAGCCACCATTTCCTATCATCATCACCAGGTTCATTACTTTTAATATTTTGTCCCTTACGTTTATTACGTTCACATTCATCACATTTTTCACGATGATCAAGATATAAATTNAATGCAATAGTTAGGGGTAAAAGTAAACTNGAAACCATACATACAAAATCAAAAGTAGATTTGTTCTTAAATATAAAGAAATTAAAGATGGCAGGACAAAAAAATAAACATATTATCATGCCATAAAATTCAGTATAATTAATGATCAATTTCATTCCACGACTTTTATAAGCGATAATGATAAATATTGGTACCAATAAATTGACTAAATCATTAAAAACATCAGAAGTAGGATTATATGAATCGTTCTGTGCGTAAACATTGGGTATAATTAAGCTCAAAAATATAAAAAATAGTGTAACCATTTTTTTTT
>QKYT01000193.1:59432-86422 GCA_003550305.1 Glomus cerebriforme
TTTTTTTTTTTTTTAATATAAATATAAATTAAAATTCAAGAAATAAACTTGAATAATGCGTTAGGTTAGTTAGAGTATACCTTAGAAGTTAGGACCGGTTCTGGATCGCAGTTGGAACCTGGTCCAAACCAGTTAGATCCGACCTATCGTACAACTGTTGATTAGTCGAGAAATTTTATAATTGAAAGTCTGATAATAAAAAATAATAAAAATAAGGTCAAGCAGATGCAAATAAAGTTTATGCACCCCTTTTTTTTGATGATATTTGTAGTACAATATTTAAGTTCGAAAAAAAGAATTTTTTTTTTTATTTGAATCATAAGACGCGAAAACTTATTTTTACTCATAATGATATTATAATGAATAAATAACATTCAAAAAATGTTCCATCTAAATCGAATTATTTCAATATTCAAAAATTATTATTATATGTATGTACTACTGTATGGGAAATTAACGAATTTTTGAAAATGTAAATTTGAATCAGAAGTTATTTAATTATATTCGACTATTTGAACATTTTTTTTCGATGGATTACTTTTATCATTTATTTACATTAATAAAATATGTTTCATCATTCATATTTTACACTTCATATGATTGATAACAGGATTTTTTTTACCAAAAGTATTGTTTATCCAAATCACGCGGAAATTATAACCACAAAACGAACGCGTGACTCTTATATATAAAGTATATTTATGAAATTACAAACTATCTATAGAAACTTTATATTTTTAGTTGTGCGCCTTAAATTATTGGGAACCTTATAATATTTTATTGAGTTTTTTCAGTCAAGAGAGAAAACCGGTCAAAAAGTTACACTCCTCATTTCGACTTTGGGAGACTCTTTATTCTTTAGTTCCACTTGGTCTTTAAATTTGGTTATTCTATTTTTTTTGGACCCACTTCTCGCTTCAACTTTGGTCTTTAGGGTTGGTCCTTCTATCATTTCTCACAGGGTGATTAAAATTCTCTTTTTGGTGTTAAAGTAAGTAAGTATTAAGGTCTATGTGTTTAGTGTAGATATGGATGATGAGTAATTTTTTAATGAAATTCTAAACCTCAAACCATCCAGCTGGTCTCTCTCTTCACTCTCTTGGTAAAATTAAGTATTAGGTATGGATGTGGTGTATATGGTCGATGAGTAATTTTCTAACGAAAATTCTGAACTTAAACCATCAGCTGATCTCTCTTAGTAACGAAATTACGTATTATAAAGGTCTATGGATTGTGGATATGAATGGTGAGAAATTTCTAACGAAAATTCTGAACCTCAACGGCTCAACCCATCTAGCTGATTTCTCTCTTAGTATTGAAATTAAGTAAGTATTAAGGTTTATAGATGTGGGTGTGGTGTGGATATGGATGGACGAAAATTCTAACATCCAGCTAATCTTTCTCTTGGTATTAAATAGGTATTAATGTCTATGGGTATGGTGTAATGTGGATATAGGTGGTAAGTAATTTTCTAACAAAAATTCTAAAACCAAACCATCCAGTTGCTTGGTGGATCAATGAAGTGAAAATAAAGGAATATTCAAATTCAAAATGAAAATAATTATCTAAGATGGGTATGAGCGTAATGTAGTGGAAACCCAAACTATCCAATCAATCTTCATACGATGGTCCGAATGAAGGCTTTTTTCTCCATAATTTTTTATTTTTCCTTATTAAAAATTAGGATTCCCTTCTTTATATTGTATGTGAATTAACCTTTCTCAGGAAAACCCAGGTAAATAGTTGAGTTTCTCGTAATTGGCTGGTTTAGACTATATATATTAACTTGATCATGCGAAAGATTACTAGCTCTGATGGAAAAATTATATAAAATCAGACAATCATCTTTCATTTGTGATAATTGAGTTATTTTTTTTTTTAAAAAAAAAAAAATAAATTTAATGAACAGAGATAATTTCTTTTAATATTGTATTCATTTGTACTATAGAATTTATTTTTATAACGAATTCAATAAAAATTTTATTGTATGAAAGGATGTAAATTAGACATTATTTCTTAAAAGAATAATTTTCAAGACTTAATTTCATCATATCCGATCTACGGAAAATGTGGTTTAGATATGTTAATAATGATGCATAGTAACGAATGTTGATTCAATATTTGTTATAGAGGTGCAGACATTTAGTCACGTCATTTTTAACGTTGACAGAACGTCACATCGAGCACATGACTTCGTAAATGACATTTGCCATATGGATTTTTAGACTACATAACATTTAAAAAATTATCTGATACCAAAGGATTGCGCGAAGAACTAAATATTAATATAGTTGATGAGGTTATAAATTCTAGATTAGAAAAGTGAATCGCTTTACAAGCTGAAGATGACAAAAATATTAAATAGTGATTAAAAGAAATAATTTTGTTAGTTTTAGTTACGTCATACGTTAAGTCACGTTGATGACGTGTGATCGTCTGTACCTCTAATATAAATGTATTATTGTTCTATTTTTTCGATTTTTCCATTTAATCATTATTAATAAAATGAATTATTAATGGCAATATCAATTTAATAACAATATTTAGCATATAGTAAAAAAAATAAAAAAAAAAATAAATAAATACTACATGACAATTGTTAAAAATAGGAAATTTTTTATTAGAAGAAAATTCCGATATAGTATTAGTAGTATTAATAAGGCATTCTTCATTCTCTCTTAAGTTGTCGCTATTAAGTTTTCCTTTTTATTGATATTATTAGAAGAAAATTCTGCCGTAACATCAGGATTATTTACTGAATTACCAACAATTGAAGATCCTGATGGGTTTAACTTTTTTTCGATAGAAATTAAGCTTTTCTTGAAGATCATTTGGTGTTTTTTCAGAAGGACTTGAGAAATAGGTGAAGAAGGAAGCTCACTTGTGTTAACAAATACAGGCTTTAATACTCGACGAAATCCTTGCTTCTTATTAGCATTATGTTTTTGAGACATTTTTAATAACAAAGAGAAATTTTAAAAGTGGTAAAGGAAAAAAATCGTGAAAGATAAAATAGACTTTTTTATAGTAAAATAGATTTTTATATTAAAAATAGAAAATCATCATGGGCCATGAGATAAAATAGTTATTTCATGTAAACCATGAATTTATCATTATTGTCACAGCTGCGCCATGAAAATCTAGTTCTTATTTACTGCTCAATCGCCGATATCACATGGTCACGGCTGTGCCGTGACTCATGATATCGGCGATTGAGCGGTAAATCAGTGAATGATATAAGTAATACAGAAAATGAAAATTTTTTAAATTATTTAAATGATTTTATTAATAAAAATTGAAATTTTGATTTTGTCCATCATCAACAAAAAAATTTCTTTGTACTTTACCCGGACAAAAATTTTCATTACTGTAATACTAAATAATATACCACTTTTATAATTATAAAATTCAAATTTATGTTTATTCATTTAGCATTCTTTATTTTCTGTGACGCGTAAAGTCTTTACAATGAAACAATCATACAAGAAATTTGAAACTAATGAAATTTGGGAAAACTTCCTTTTGAAAAAACATGAACTAAAAAGATTTGATACAAACATGTCCATGTCCGTTTGAGAAAACTGAATTTGAAATGATCTGATACATTTGGTATAGTATATTGTTTATTCAGCACTTTGAATGGAAGAACCTGGATAAAATTGGGATGATAGTACGCAAGAATGGACACGAGCTGGATCTATGACCGTTGCTTTGAAACGTCTTGATAATTCACAAAATATATCAGGTTCTTAGGCCATGACCACGAAAATCGCATGATAATTTTTTAACTATATAAATGACCATCATAGTTTGAGTTGCATTAATTTAACAAGTTATAAATGACAATGTTTCCAAAGCAGCATAAGAAACAAAAAAAATCCTTTATTAAAATCGATTTATGACTTACCATTATAATTAGAACAACATTTAATGTTAATTTACTCTTCTGTAACCGATTTTCTGATCATCACAAATTAGAATCTCAATTTTCATTTAAATAGGGTGCAATTGGACGTTTTCTTGGATCATCATTGCATTAATTCTACATCAAATTTTGGTGCTTTAAGATAATTAATATACAGATATCTTTTTTTATAATCATGTCCTCTATCTATTATACCAAGGTCTTTGTCCGATTGCAAGAGTATTCATAATAGTACCAAATGAGTAAATATCAATCTGCTATAATTTCTTCCACGTGAAACTTCCGGCGCAATACCATATATGACAAACTTCATATATTTTGATTTGAGCTTTTTGTTTTCAAATGATTGCATAGTCCAGAACACCAATATGAGCATCTGTTGAGATTCTTTTATCAATAAGCGATACCTCACAATACGTCTAACAAGAAAGAAAACGATCAAAAGTTGCCGTTTTCGGGATTATCATTTTCAGAACTTTGTATTACGTTTTAATAAATGCACTATTATGCAAAATAAATAATAACAATGCCGAAAATCTTTCAAAATCTTGTTGATCATAATGTAACGTTACCCGACGGATGGAAACTATTTGAGAAAAGGACACGAAATGTTCTATGAATTACCAAGACGTTTCAAAGCATCGTTCATTGGTCCGGCTTGTGCACATTCTTGCGCCTATCATCCAAATCTATCTAGGTTTTTCATCAAAAAATACTGAATAGACAATACCACACCCAACGTATTTGACCATTTCAAATTTCTCAACCGAAATCCATTCAAATAATTACAAGTTTGAGACGCATTTAATTGAGTGTGTTGTCTTTATTTTTTTTTCTTTTTTTTTTTTTTTTGATGTTCAATAATAAGGAACTGAAAGTTTTCCTTTATGGAATTAGTTTCATCCATCCAAAAGAGATTTAAGGTTTGACGCATTCCGTATAGTCTTTTTATTCTCTTATGATAAACTTAATCATAAAAATATCATTACATGGATATTAAAATGGTTTTTATTAATTTTTTTATACCAAAAGATCCTTAATTTTTATTACTTATAAATATTCCTTTGGTTCGAAAAAGAATATAATGGATGAAATGTTTAATTATTGCTTAAAAAAAATAAAGATGTAAGGTCTACAGAAAAATAAGGAGTTCTAAATTGAGAAACATTCCCTTTTTATTATAGATGTGAAACAGATATTTATGCAATTATCTTTGCCCAAAGATTATTTTTTTTTAAAAAAAATTTTAACATCCCCCTTGATTAATTAATTGTTGCCAAAATACTATATATATCAGATCCCTTGATTAGACTTTATAATTTTATAATTTTATTAAAAATGACGCAAAATAATCGAACGATAAGCAAATTAATCGGCAACATGATAAAAGAATAAGTATACATTATTTTCTTTTTAAAAATTAATCAACTTCTTTTTTTATTCCGATAAAACGTAAACAATCTTAATCAGATATATCTGTTAATAGAAACTAGTGAAAAAAAGTAGAAGATGCTTTTGAAACGTAAACAAGATCAAAAAAAACTGCATAATAACTGCATGAATCTCTTTGATTAAAATCTATATGAGAACCCTTTGTGGAACAACAGATTATAATGATTAAAAAACTACTGTATCTCATGACCTTATGAGTTAATTAACCTTTTTAAGAATTAAAGTTTTACAAAAAAACGGTACTTATTAACACACTTTGATAATTTGACAAATATGTCTTCATTGTGAAAAATATATCGAGAATTTAATATAAACATTTCTTCATTCATGATTTTTTTTTAGGATTATTGGTCAAATTTGTTAATTTGTATAACATATTCAATCAATTCTTATTTGGAAATATAACATTGAACATTTTTTTTTTATTGTTTTCATTGTTTAAACTGCGTCACAAATGAAACGGAAGTTCATCAACTACTTATAAATAGTTAAATTAAATTGTTTAATTGACAATTTTTTCGTTTTCTAAATATATATTTAACGAGTTTAATTATGTATTTTTATCTGCATAGTATTTTTACAACACAATGATTATATTTGTTTTTGGATACAAGACAATGTAAATTGCCTAAATGGGAATCTTATTATTATACAGCTTTTCTCGTATAGCTTTATATACTTACTGATCAGCTTTTGTTAATACAATATAATAATATTAATAAAATTTTCCTATATACTTTTTTATTTTCCTATACTACAGTATATTATTTATATATTTTTCTTGTCTATTTATTTGATTACAACTTATCAATATATAATAATTTATTACTTTGATACATTCATGTATAATAAGTTGATTAGACCTTTCTAACAATAAATTCATTATTCGATCATTCCATTTTATTTCATTAATCTTGATTCCTTGATTCGTTAATTTTCAATCAACTGATCACATTCCCATTGTTGGTAATTTTTCCAAAAATTTTTTTATTCTATAACTCTTTTTCTTGTATTTTTCATCGACGTCTTCATTGTTTATTTGTTCTTAACATTATATGATCAAATGTATCTTTCCATTGTTATCTATATTTCTCCTCAATAAATTGTTTTTATTTTGTACTATCCATTCGGATTTGTTCATTAATTGATTTATAGTATTTCTTATATCATAATCTATAAGAAACTTCCAAATGTACTACTAATGCATGATGTAAATTATAAAATTCACGAAAAGATCGATAAATATCGATAAATAAGAATCGTAGCTTCTATACAGGCAAATAATCAAGATAAAAATATCGACATTTATATGATATTCAAATAAACTACTAGAAATCTGTATTACTAAAAATCATGGAACTAAAATTTATATGTAGTACGATATTCGGTAGTATTTTTTTTAAAATACGAAAATTTTCAATTTGAGGAATAACGAAAACGAGCATTTAAAATAACATTCAAATCATTACAAGCTTTCCAAATAAAATCGGTTAATTATTTTATAAGGCTCTATTGCACTAAACGAAACCTTGCGCTCGTGGTTGGTGATACGTTGCCCTACAGATCGGAATAATTTTTACCGAACAAAAAACAATGACAATTATTTACCCTTAAAAAGTCGAAATGGTTCGTAAAATATCAAGACATTCAAAAAAAAATATATTTGGCCTATCGTCCTAAATCCAGTTAGATAGTTGGATATGTCATCAATCTCTTTATTCACTGATGAAAAAGTTTATCGCTCCGGATAGTCTTAAATTCTCTCTGGTAGTTGATATCTATCTTTCTTCTAACCATCTAGCACATGATAAAATATTTGTGTTTAAATATTTTTTTTTTATATTGTTTACGATATTTAAATTTTAAAATTTAAGGATTTCAAAATGTTAGATTTTTATTTTTCCGGACATTTTTCGGACTAATTCAGGATGTAATCCCTGTACAATTTCCGAACAAAAAAACAAACTTTCGTTCGGAAATTGTACAGGGTCACATCCTGTAAATGTCCGAAAACAAACTTTTCTTCTCAATCACATCATAAAACCAATCATTTTGAAACCGGCAATAACTGAAGAACCGGTGTTGTACATGTTTTGGGGTATTTTTGATTATCGTGGGCGTTTTTAATCCATTTCTCTTTGTTATTTTTCTAAATAAAAAATTTTTGAATGGCTTATTTATAAACCTCACCTTATCTATTTTCTATTAAAGGCAAAGAGGACAATGAAAATGAAAAATCTAAAAAAAAATCCACGGATAGAAAAGTCCGCATAACATTACGTTAATAAATAAATAAATGTTTTTATTTGGAAACGAGCGGATGCAGAATGGTCGTACATAATAAGAAAATGAAAAAAGATGTTCTTGTCAAACAATCAAGGAAAGAAGGTTTCTTTAATCGTCAAATTTTAGAATAGAAAACAATTAATTACTAATTATTATTAATTAAATGTTTACTGCTATACACTGTATGGTAAATCTAATTTTTATTGTACCTTCTACTAAGATAATGCAAGGTTATGTGACACTATCTCTGTTCCTCATAGCAAAATTTTTGATTTTCATAGAAAATAAACCTTATTTATATCAAATAAGTTTCCTCGCCGGATTCATCCGGGCGGAAAAAAATATTTCGTGAGAAAATTACTATCACTTATATAGATAAATATCGTTTGTTCTTGTATGTTACATTATGCAATGTTTGTGCTGATGTTTTGAGTTTAGCCAGTAATATAATAGCATTCAATTATTATAAATAGAACACACGCTCGCACATAAGAAAAACTTCAGTCTCTTTAAAATATATATTGTATATATATTTTAAAGAGATTATTCACGTATTAATTAAGATTTTAAGAGTTCATCAATAAGAGTAACTAAGATTTTTAACAATTCGCAACGACTTTTTAAATACCTTTTTTATAATACCACTCATTTAGGAACGCAGCAAACACTCATACTGTAATTAGAAAAAATGTCGAAGCCATGCTTTATAGATAAACTTTGCTACGATATTCTTATTGAAATATTTGATTATTTCGATATAAACATGTTATATAGATGCTTATTTGTTAAAAAAACCTGGTTTAACGTTGCGGTCCGGAAGTTATGGAAGTTATGGATGAATATAGATTATTCGTCATCCGAACCGTCCAAACTATCTAGCTTTGCCTTCATTAGGACTTTATTCAAATGTCTTTCTACTGAATCAAAAGCCCTTTTAAGTCAGAATGGAATTTCTATTCCCATTTCAACTTCAAACTCTTCATGTTACAAGAGTTATCCGTCATATTGTAACGCTCTTTCAATTGATAGGATTGATCAAATGATTCAAGTTGCGTTTGAAATCCTAGAACCATCCGTTGGTTCACGAAGGAAATCTTTGTTATTACTAGAAGAAATATTAAAAATGTTTAAGAACAAAGTTTTTAGATCTTTGAGTTGTAAAAAAAATATTCAAATCCCTGTTTTTCCTGGAACAACAAAGTTTTTAACTAAATTTATATGTATTTCTGAAATTCGTTCCGATTTATTTAATCAGATACGTCAAGAATGTCCTAATCTTCAAATATTGACTATAATTTTCGGAGAGTCCGTTTCTAATGGATTAAAAGATCTCATTATTTCACCAAAATTAAAACATGTAATTTTAAAATATACTTGCAACAGCAGCGTGACTTGGCCAGAGATTAGAACTTCATTGCCTTCATTAACGAAACATTCTACCACGTCAACAATAATTGAACTTGATTTATCAGATAATGAATTTTTTGATTTTAATCAATTACTTAATTTTGGTCCATTACCTCAATTAAAAATTTTAAGATTAGCATCAGTAATTGAGGAAGAACAAACGATAATTGAGATTATTGAGATTTTTAAAATTCATGGAAAGAATTTGGAAGAATTAGCATTATGCCTAGATGCCGTAGTCATTGATCAATATAATTCATTAAATTCGGCAATTGCAGATCATTGTCCAAACCTCAAAACCGTATCCACCGTAGATTATAATAAATTGGAAACATCAGAAAATTTTTTAAAAAAGTGTTCACATTTAGTAACAATTGAACTTTTGTGTAAAGAAGAACATTTGGAAATTACTAAAAATTCTTATGAATTAAAATTGTGTTATATTTATGAAACAACACAAGAAATATCTCTAGAAGAATTAAGATCATTTTCCAATAAGATGTTTCTTCTATTACAAAACTTGTCCCAATTTAATGAAGAATTTGAAGAAATTGTCGAAGGAAGAACCATTGTAATCAATCGTCGGATCAAACAAAACTGTCCAGGAAAATCATGTGATAACATCCCTAACATCACAGATTTAATGTTCGGCTAAAATTTAATTTTTTTTTTATATTTATATTTATATTTTTGGTTTTAATTCATTAATTAAGCTATTTTAAGATTAATATCAATAATGCTTTTTATATTTATATTTATATTTTTGGGTTTAATTCATTAATTAAGCTATTTCAAGTTATCTATATATTAATATCAATCATGCTTTTTATATTTTTATTTTTATTTTTGGTTTTAATTCATTAATTATGACTTCATTAGAGATTTATCTTTCTTATATAAGTTCCAATTTATTAATTGACCTTCAAATTTTTTATTCTCATAGTTCAATTTTATCCCTTTTTCCTATCACTGGTCAAAGAGACATAGTTGCAATAGAAAATTCTATGGAAATATTAATGAAATTCACTTTTTTTTTTTTTGGAAATGTCTTAGAAACCTTATAAAGGTTTCCACCAGAGACATTAGTTAGAAATTAGAATACGTGTAATTTATGATGTACATGTATATTTAATTTAATTTTTTTTTGCTCATGAAATTTTGTTAATTTTATTTTTGGAAGCTTACTATGATAATTAAAAGAATGCACTATGACCCGGCATGCTTACAAATATAAAAGTTTGAAATTTTAACCTCTTCTACAAGTATAAAATGATATTAAGTGTAAAATGCACATCGGGTGAGCACAAATGGATTAAATGAATCAAGTGGCACTATATAATAGTTTCAAAGATTTCATGAGGTATTGCAGTTAATAACAAAGATAAGGAGAATCGAGCGTTAGATAATTGGAGTAGGATTTATAAAGCATATTCAAACGTCATAGAATATTTTACTTCAGGAACTTCAGAAAATGATAAAGGTGAAGGAGGAAAATATGTAGAACCCAATTTTTTTGCATCTTTTCATTTAACAAAATTTTATGAGAATTAAAGTGGGAGATAGTGAGTAGGTATCGGTTTATTTAGCTAAACCGATACCGGTATCGGTAAATTACTAAAACTTTCATTTCGGTTTTATCAGTACCGAAACCGATCAGTAAATGCTTGATTTATATAGAATTATAGATTCATAGAACTTCTTATCACTGAAGAGATGCTTCGTGATCTTTTTCCTAAAATACCGAATTTTGAAAATAAAAAGAAATTAAAGTGATGTTGAGTCTCACGAATTGATCTTTTCCTATAAAAAATTTTCAGAAAAATGATCATATTTCTGAGTTTTTTCGGAATAAAAGCCAGAAAAATGATCATTTATCGGAGTTGGTTCCAGAAAATTTTTTTATAGGGTTTGTATTGGATTAATGCTTTCAGAATTATTAAGTTCCTTGAGAGCAACTGTAATTTTACAATTAGTAATAATTGGACCATCAACCAAAGTGGCTTTATTCCAAATCTTCCTTCAGCAGTAAATTCTACATTTTTAAACTATCATATGCCTATCATATGGAACAAATCCATTTTCTTATCACGTTTATCAAGGCCCCATTTTTTTGTTTTTTAGATTTTTTGAACGCATATTTAGGCCGAATTAGAAAAAGATTCTTAATTAATAAATCATCACACTTTTAATTTTGGCCAAAATTAGTGATAATTCTGGCCTCCCCCTAGGTTATGGCCTAAACAAATCATTAATAACACCTTTATTTCCACTTGGCATAACCCTTTTTGCTTCCATAACATAGTGAGCAAATCCCATAAAATTGATTTTGCTTATATTATGAATACTGTAGTTGGTTTGTCAGAACAGCACCTAAGAAATTGTATATAGATTCCCATAAATTATAGTCAATTGTTGATTAGAGAGAGTTCTTTAATTTATTTTAATATCACATTGATTTGATTGATTTGTAAATATTTTATATTTTGTTAAATGGTATGAAGTATCTTGAATATACAGAATATACAGTATTTTCATTATTTGTATCAATAGTCTAATCCAAATCTATTTAAGCTGATTATTTGTTATGTAATTTAATATAAAAGATCAAAATTCAACGTAGATATTCTATTTATTTATTGTACTATACTATCCAACTTTTTTTCAAAAATTATTCCTTCATCACTAGGAAATAAATATCCTCCCATTCTTTTAGGCTCTATACGTTTACCACTTACACTTTTAATATTGTATTTTAATATTATAAAATGCAATGTGACTTTAAGTTCATTAACAGCAAAAAATCTTCCCGGACATGCTTCTCTACCCATTCCAAAAGAAGGAAATTACGTTCAGGACGATGAGCAGGAGAATTTTTATGATGATTTAGGTTAAATTTTTCGGGAGTTGAACCATAAACTTTTGGATCATGATGAATTAGTTGAGTAAATATTTGAAATACACGACCTAAAAAGAATCAATTTTTTTAAAAAAAAACATACATAACAGTTAAGTAAATTATTTACAGTAAATTTACGTACCTTCTGGAACTTGATACCCATTCCCAAAAGTAAATTGTGAAGTCATAACTTTATGAGGCAAAGAAACTATATTTATTATGGTAAATAAAAATTATTAACTTGATAAATAATAAATCGTAAGTTTTAAAAAATTAGAATTTCTTACCATCATGCCAATTAACCCTTAACGTTTCTTTAATGAAGTTTCCCATTTTTACCATTTTATCAAGTATCTCAGGTGCATAATAAGGTAAATGTTTATACTCATTATATATCACTTTCGCTTCTTCTAATAATTCTTCATGATATTCCGGATTATTTATGTATTCTAAAATGAATCATTTTCATTCAGATTATTAATTACCATTGCGTTAATCCAATATCATGCAACTATTTTAAATAATATATTTACCATGTAAACAATAAGTGAAAGCCATGGATGTTGAGTGTACACTAGCAAAAATAAAGTTCATAAGAAAATCGGCAACGTTTCTAATATCAACATTATTCTCATCAATTTGATATTCTTCCATTAAATCTTGCATTATATCACTCTATAAATATTAATAATGAATTGTTATTGTTGTATTTTCTATTTATATATAATTATTAATAATTTCTTACTGGACGTTTCCAAGAATTTCCCAAAGTATTTTTATCTTTTATACGTTGTTTAATTACAGGAGTGATTTTTGAAATAATTATATTTTGATGCTTTCTTATTGGATTGTCAAATCGGAATCTTAAGCTAAAAGTTTAAGGAATTTAGTTAAAAATTAATTTATAATAATAATTCGAAATAAAAAAAAGATTATAATACCTTATGTATTTTCTGTGCAAATTGGGATAAATAAAATTTAATGCAGGAGGAAAAGCTAACCATGGATTCATATCATCCAATATATATGCGAATGTATTAAGTAATTACATAATTCCTAAAATAAAATGAATACGAGTAAAATCATGAATTATTTTTTTTTATTATATACCAAAGCTTATATTAATAAAACTTACATCGCCAACAAATGTAGCTGCAAGAGGTCTTGCAATTATTAGTTCGATTATTTGTAAAGGAGGTTGAAACACTATTGAAAAATTTTTTAAAATCCAAAAGATTTATATAATTTATATTAAGTCGGATGCAACCTAAAAATAGTTTTTTTTTACCTCCTTCATTATCAATAAATTCGTCAAATGACTTTATCATTTCATATTGCACTCTTGCAGTATATTTTTCTAAATCATGTAAAAGATCTTTTACAAATCTACCAATAGGTCTAAAGAAATTTTCAGGACGATTAAGAAAATTGGACATTGGAAATGTGTCGGCTACTGCCGAATGAAAATCAAATTCATTATAATTTTTAAATAGCTCGTGGTATAATTCTTTCCCAACGTATGTTTGGACACTTCCCCAAATGTAAAGTGAAAAAATTTCGCCGTACTTAAAAAAAATATATATATATTAGCGATCGTTTATTAGCAATTATTTTTAAAAAAATATACCTCTTCTCGACATTTTTTAAGAAAACCTGGAACATCTTTATAATACTCAAAAGTATGCCCGATTAAAGGATACTTGTATGGTACGAGTGGTGGTTCATTCTATTGGAAAATTATATATTATTAAATTTGATTTATAACATTCAAATGAAAAAAAATGCAATAAAACTTAAATTACCAATTGAACGCGATTTTTTTGGCGCAGCAGGATTGTGGAAATGATGAAAATCAATCCAAGTCCGAAAGCTTGAGGATATCCAAATTCAATAGCTATCATTTTGAATAATGTAAAATTAACAAATTCGATTTTCTTGACGTTTATTTAAATTATATTCAACTTTTCGACTTAACTTTTTAAAGATTAGACTCGAATATAAATGGTCATTCCGAAATTAAACAAATATTTTGATGATCCGTCTGTAAAGCATACATTGATAAAACCATTGTCCATTCAAAAAAATATACTTCTACTCAAAAAATTCTATTTATATTGATTGTACGTCATTTTTGCTAAATATAAATATTTTCTTTTTTTTCTTTGAGCGTTTAACGGTGCGGGATCAACAGACGTACCTATGCAGTCCTGATAGTGTCCTGATAAATAAACATTTAATAATTTTTTAGGGACACATGCATAAATTCTAATTTCAGATTACTGGATCGGAGGAATATCCGTGATTGTCTTTCCAAGATAATTGATTTTGGATGATACTTTGCAGACGAAGTTTATTTTATATAAGTAACTAATGTGAGAAAGAGAGTAGTATTGAAGTTTGAGGAGTGTAATGTATCATATTAAATAAGGTAGATAAATCTATCTTTTTTTTTGCACCATTATTTAAAGTAATTAAATGCCTTAAGTAGGTTTTAAATTATTTAATTAATTTTCTAAGCTCGACATAAATAATTTTTATTTAAGAATATTCAATAATAGAGAAAAAAAATGATACTTGTTTATAATCTGACACATAAGTGATTGTATTCACATTTCACTCCATAGTTTTGTTTTCAGATTATTATAATTTCTCTGTTGCTAATACAATTACCAGTCAGCGGGTCCTTGAGCTAGGGTCTTTACACCAAAAAAATAGATAATTTTATAAATAATGTTTTTCGTCAATTACACGATTTAAAATATAATTGTTTTTTCGAAAGAAAATATAAAACTATCTTTATTAATGGTTTCACAACTGTCAAGCTCATAGACAGATTTCCATGCAATCACCAAGAATTTCGTTAATGTCTTCTACTTTAGAAACTTAGTTCATTAGGGATTTAAGTGACTATTAGCCAATGATCGGCATTAGGAAGCATTAATTATTACTGGTTGCCGCATTAGATCGATCATATGACCCTTCATTAATGAAAAATGGCCACTACGTGACCATTTTCATACTCTCAATAATATATAGATATTTACAGTGCGAGATGAAATTTACCAGTCATTACAATTCCAAAGTTCATAAGTGTGACTTACGTAATAATTTTTATTCCACGATAGAATTTCGTTTGAAAGAGCGGCCAAATTTTTCCATTTATTGAAGAGAGCGTAAACTAGGACAGAAAAGCTACGAGACTTGCAAATTCTTTTCTTGACCTCTTTATAAACTAGCACAGTTTGTCCTGTTATTCGGAATGCATTAGTCATTAACTGATTACTAGAATAATTTGAATGCTTGTTGGTATATCCTCCAAGTCGGCTGTTATTTGGGATTAATTAATCATTAGCTCAATATTGAACATCCAGAAGGTACCCTGGATATATTCAGGGTAATTTGTCAAAAATCCCAGGTAATCCATGCACCTATCTATCCTTATCCTTGACCTATTCTTATTCGTATTTGTCACGGTAGGGCTGGTTAGTATAGTATATTGGTGGGACCGCCTCTTCTTTTTCATTACAGAGAAAAAAGTTTCTGTTCTGAAGTAAGGAACGTTCTCAGAAGAACTGAAAACCAGCATTCATTTTTTTTCACACGAAAATAAAAGTTAAATAATTTATTGTAATTATATTTGTGAATACCGATATTCGTCCAGTTTTACTCTGGAATTTGACCTGTATTCATCCTGTATTCTGATAATATATTTTTTTTGCGTCTAAATAAATAAATTATGATATAATTGATAGCAATTGTTTTTGGTAATTAGAAAATGATTATAGAGTAGTATGAGTTATCCATTAGATTATCCGGTCGAATCAATTCACAAAATTTAAAAAATTATTTTATTTATTAAAAAAAATATTCTTTAATACATTTAATAAAACAAAATTATTAAAAAAAATAAGAAAATCTAATACTACTACTCTATTTATATATATATTTTTTCTTATATTTTGTTTGTTTTTGTTGATTTTATTCTTATATTTACATCATTATTCCTTTCTATTTCTGCTACCTTATTACATCTTTTATTCCCACCTTTTTTCGATAATTAAGTGACTGACATACAACTTTCTTTGTTTATATGCATTTTTTCTTCAAATTGTTCTTTCAATCTTGTGCCTTCTTTAACTTTGTCTTCATTTTTGGAAATGTTCTTTGATTTCTTCATCTGTTATTATTGATGACTTGTTTCTTTTATTATTCTTTAAAGTCCAACAATTTGTTATATTTATTGTTGTCCTTTTAATTATTCACTAGATAGTAAATATTTTCTTTTGCTTAATATTTCTTTTAACTTGTTATCTGTCTTTTTTCTTTGTGCCCAGTATCCACAACTTCGTCCATTCTGTATAATACCACAGGATAGGTTTACAAAGAGCTCTTCTGTCTTTGTCACTTGATCTTTTTTCTCATCATATTCTCTTTTCAATTCTTTAAGCTGACCTTCTAATCTTTCATATTCTTCGGACTTTTGTAATAGATCTCGTTCCACACTTTCTTTCATTTCACCTTTCTCTTTCTGCTTCTTCTCTGTTATCTTGAGCTCATCTTCTATTATTTCTTTGTTGTATTATTTCTTTACCCATATTTATCTATTATTTTAATCTTTTTTAGTTGTTTTTAAGGTTTTAATTTTTCACATCTCAACATGCTGAAATGGGTTAATTATCGTGAATATTTCTTCTTTCTTATGGTTGTTGCATATTTCTTGTTTTATCTTGAAGTAGCGGTAGTATTTCTTCTTTTTTCTTCTCTTTTTACTGTTTGTTGATATCTCCCCATCACTGATTTCATTAGTCTTCTACATTGCTTCATAAACATAAATACAAGGAAATGAAAAAGGGAATTCTAATCTAAACCAAACCGCAGATAGGAAATACTCGACTATCTGACCGGTCTTTCCTTGCCTGATACGAAGAAGACCTCATATACAGTATAAGGAAGATAAGAGGAAATTTAAAGGAATTTTTAAAAAAAACAAACCAGCCAGTTAGGAGATACTCAACTATCTGACTGGACCTTCCTTGCCTGATAGAGGAAGACCTCATATACAGTATAAGGAAAGTAAGAGAAAGGTTATTAAAGGGACTGAGAATATAGTTTTTAAAAAGGAAAAAAGAAAAGATAAAATTATAGAGAGAAAAGAGTTTAAAGGGAGAATCCAGTGAATTTAGTTTTTTAAATTTAAAGAAAAAAAATCTTAATAAAATAGTGGGTATTTATAATTTTTTTTTTACCTTTTGTAAAATTTACAAAAGATGTGTCATGATAACTTATTATGTATTTTTATTATTGATTATGTAAGCCAAGTAAGGTATAATATCATAATTTCATATTTTATTTTTCTATAAATAGGTAATATTAGATTTCACATAGCGTGATGAGTCACATAGTTTATAATTTTATAATATACTATCCATAAGTAGGGGTATTTAATCTTGTGACATTTGACACAACAAACTTATTAAATCCATTCTGCTCGAGAAAATGTGCGATGACTCTTGGATGACAGATTTTTAATGATGACATATAATAATGGACACAATCGACATGTTGCTTTTAAAAGTCTACCAAAAATTTTCATGCCCTTATATTCAAAGAATAATAATTTATTTGCTCCAACGTTTGATATTACAAAAATACAGAAATGAGTTACCTCAGTCGTTTCAGCGGATCTTTTGGAGAAGCAGGAAATTGCCGGGAAGACTTGAAAGAATCTCGCGTCTAAGGGAAAGTCTTTGAGGAAATTTGAAAAAGTTTCTAAAGATGTTGTCCTCTCAAAGAAGGTGAAATAAAAGTTCAAAGAGGTTTTTGCCATATATTGTACCGATATTTGTGTGAATATTCAAGTAAAAATTTTCCTATATATGGAAATGAAATTTTAGCTTTTTTATCAATTAAAATTCGTTCTTACAAAATTTTTGGGTTTAAATATGAAATCATTCAAAAGGCATTTATACATGTAAGTACTGAGTCAAATTAATTTTTTTTTATACTAAAGTCGAATTTTACCGGTAAAACGGAAGTTATATCCAACGTAATAAAGAGATTAGTAGAAGATATGATGAATGGGATTCTAAAATTTCCTTCTCACTAACAAAATTCAAAATTCCGAATACGAAATTAAGATAAATATTTTCAAATACGTCGATTATTCTCGTTAACATTGTATCGTTTCAAATGTTCACTATGCTAAGACTGAATAGTTGTTACTGACAGTATACGCAAAAATTCCTTTACGTCATATTCTCTCTCATCCTTACTTATTAGATTTACGCGTAAAAAATTTATATTATTATTTCAATTCTTATTAATACGAAACCAAAAAAGCTTCATAAAAATAAATATGAAGTATTTTATTATTTAATTTATCCTGTATCATTTTTAGTTTATTTCATTAAAATCAGTTTAAAAATGTTGCGATATTAAATTTTCGATAATTTATATTTGAATAAAGTTATATTCAGTTTAATTGTCCTAAACTTTTGACTAATAAATAAAAGCAACAAATATCACCAACATATTTTACCATAATAAAAAATAGGGATGCATATTCTAATTATTTTAGTTCTGCTCCGCGAAAATTGTTGTGATTCGGTTTTTTAGAATTCAAAATCGAAAAATCGAAAATCGCTACTTTGGTCACCTGATATGTAAAATATAGTCGGTGCATGAAACCATGTGCATGGTGCCCATGACAGCCATCACTAGTGTTAGCTAAGAATAAGATAATTAGCCATTCAAGGAAAAGACTTTCCTAATTTTGTCGATTTATTTTTAGATCCATAATGAGAATTTACAAATAGGAATCCTTTCGGATTTTAATATTTGTAAACAAAATATTTTTAGAAAAAATGATCCTGCTTCGATCGAGAATATTATAAAATGAAGTCTCAAGCATTTGTTCATAACAGAATTTAGAAATTGTTCTAGACCAAGATGATATAAATATACATATTTTCATACATGCATTCTGTTCATCATAGCGTCCATGCTTATTGGCGCACTATCGTAGGACCTCGAACTTTTACATAAAAAGTCAGGTTGGATTTGATAGAATAATTTTCTTTTTATAGTTAATGTCAGCCAGAATTTATTTAGATACTGATTGACATTATCATAATTCTGGTCCTGAGAAAATGATAATTATTTTTTTTTTACCGCACCTTACCCTTTATAGCTTGGAGTCCTGGCACACCTCACAATAGAACAAAAATAGTGATTTTTAATGCTGCGTATTGTCAATCTGTTTATTATTTTATATAAATAGAGAATTAAGCCTGAGGTAAATAGTAATAAAATTTAACATGTTCTCTATTCTTGATTTTCTCATTATTTATTCTATATTTATTAACTCAGTAATTGCCAGTCATGAACATCAAAAACCGCCACTTCCTGTGATTATTGACACAGATGGTTACATTGATGACTTTCTTGCGATTCTTTACGCGCTCAAATCCAGGGAACTTGACGTGCGAGGTGTTACTTACCTGGGAGACGGATGGTCACATGCAGGTATAATATTAACAAATATAATAGTATGTTTCCTTAATATTAAATATACTAAATCAAGTATTACAAAATCTTTTAATAGCATCAGCTCAGAATATAGTTGATATCATCGATGACATTTATCCTGGAAAAAACCTTCCCGTAATACTTGGCGCTAACTACGATCTCTTTGAATCTGACAGAAATCCCAAAACTTTAGGTAGCCCAGGCTGTTTTTACCAAAAATCAGTTTCAGAAATTGCAAGAAATGACGCAGATTTATTATATGGTCTCAATCGACAACTCAGGCTATCAAAACGGATATGGTATGATGCTCTTACTGGGTTTAATATCACCCAAAACTTTGCTGATCTTATTGACTCCACAATTAAACAAACTGGCAAGAAACCCACAATTATAGCAACTGGTCCAGCTACTAATATCGTTACGTTTCTACGCGCTTTTCCAACTTATACTAAAAGAATTGAAAAAATTGTCTGGATGGGTGGCTCTTTAAATGTCTATAGAGATTTATTTACTGTGCCAAGTAATACTCTTGCTGAATATAATTTGTATCTTGATTGTGTTGCTGCTCAAGAATTACTTGCCTATGATTTGAATATCCTTTTGGTACCAATTGACTTTACAAATGAAACACCACTCAACCCTGGTTTTTTTGACAAACTTTCAAAACTTACAAGTTTTTATGGGAAATTTACTTATAGACTTTTGTCTACCACTCGTGCGGTGTCGTTTGCAAATGATTCTGCATTTTATAATAATTATTTTCTTTGGGATCCTAAAGCAGTTGCTGTAGTTAAAAATATTGGTATCTCAAAGATTGTTTCAAATCGTAAATTAGCTGTTACCTGTGAGGGAAAAGAGAGTATTGATGGTCAATTTATGAAGTCTCAAATCTTGACCAAGGCAAATTTTAAGATTGCAATCGATGCTATTGTTAGTGATCCCGTTGATGATTCTCCATTCTTCAATGATTTTCTCGATGCAATAAACAAAGATTAGTATATATATAAGTATAATTATAAATATGTAAATGAAATATATAAATGGTGCAAATATATTGTATATATAGCACAAAATAATGACAGATAAATAAAATTAGGAAATTCTCTTATCAAATTTAAGTTTAATATCAAATTTATAGATATAAGAAAAAATGCCATAATGTAAAGAATTCTGAAAGTTCTGAAATGAGATCCAGAAAAACTTTATAAAAAACAACACTAAAAAATGAGGCTTATAATAAATGTAAGTCTAGATCTATAAGTTAATAATTTGATTCCGCTTGATAAAAAAATTTAATTTTTTTTTCAATTAATACAACAAAAACAAATAATAATTTTTAATAAACTTTTATCAAATTTATTATCTCAGAATTTACGAAGAATGACAAATATTATGATAGTTGATAATGTCCCTGATGTAAAAATATTTTGTGCTTACTTTTTGTCAAACATGTGCCTTATTATACCAATTACCAAGGTGTAAAGATTTGATTAAAATAATTAATGCAATCCAAGTTGTCATCGAGTGAGTATCGTTATCCAAATATCCAAAAATAATTCTTCCCGAAAGGAAAAAAAAATTAATATGAACATGTATACCTGGTCAATAAGAACTCGAAATGCTTTGTGAATTAATCAAGACAAGTCATAGGTCCAGCTCTAGTCCATTCTTGATTCTTGCGCTCCATCATTCTAAATTCATCTAGGTCCTTCCATCCAAAATGCTGAATAGGCTACAAAACCACCACACCCAATATAATTGTCTATTTCAAATTAGGAAAGTTTTATTCATGGAATTGGTTTTGCAATCTTTGCACCATCCAAAGGAAATTCTAGATTCTCCAAGCAAAATCACATAAAGAGATTTAATAAAAGTAATTACAGAAATTTAAGTATAGTTTTTTTTTTTTTAAAAAAAGAAAGAAAAAAATACGGATGTAAAAGAATTATGCGACTCAGTAAACTTATAAAAATACAGCAATAATAAAAAAATCAAAGAGCAGTTCCATAGTATTCCTATTCCGGTAACTTGTATATTTTGAATTTAATTCTGTATACGTGACATGAAGGATACGCCAAAGGCAAATAAAACTTCAAATGTATTTTGAGGCGCAGGAGACGCAATACGAATGAGTGTATGCCTTCGTTACTGCTGTTTGAAGGATTACTAGCTGAATATACTTGACACTTTGTTGATAAATTTGAGATTCAACAGATTATCGTTGAATCTATTGTTGGGTTAGAGGTGTATGTTGTAACGATGTGGAAACTGATCATCAGGAATAAGAGAGATAAGTCGATACTATTATTAAAGGGTCTCGCGACTTCCAGTAGATTGAACGCAGTATATGTAACTACACGATAGATGCGCATTTCATTTGGTAAAGGCAAATGTTATGTGATCCATTGGTTCTATTTTTTCAAATGATGAATATTATACCTGCCGGAATGCAAAAAAAAAAATTTTTATGAACGGTTGGCAAATTCATTTATAACTCCCTTGAAGTATCGGATTTTTCTTACACGCAAATCGCACCAAATACAGCACATGTCGAAAAAAAAATTCTTTGATTTAAAAAATGGCAAATTGATCTTGGTCTATAAAAGTTTAGTTTAAGAATTAATATTAAATTTTTATTTTTGTACTATCTACACGTACATGGGGATTGTATTTTATAATAGTATCAGAAAATTTAATACGTTGTATAACTTAGTCACATGATGATTGATGACGATCGTATTATAAATCAAAAATACCAGTAAATTTTTTTTTTGCAAATCTTTTTTACTTCCGCTTTTTTATTTATATATATTTTTTTTTTTTGAAATGAGCTTACGATCTTTAACACGTTTAGTAAGTATAATTAAATATTATCATCACGAAAACAAAAGAATTTTTTTAGAAATTAACTTTTTAATTTTTTTTTTATAGGCTAATTTGGGTAGACCATTTACTTTTAACAATTTACTCACATCATCATTTATAAAGAACGTAAATAATGAAATAAGAAGCCCACTAGCTTCTTCGATTTTATGCAGATATATTTCTGATTCTTTGAAAAAAACATTGGATGAGGTAATTTTTTTTTATAATTGTTTATCGAATCTAAGAAGTTAAATAATTTCATTCTAATAAATTTTAATCAACAGACTGTGCAAAAAAATGACGTTGTTTTATTCATGAAAGGCACACCTGAAATCCCACAGGTAATAACAGTAATCTAATATATTTTTAGAGAATTGATTTTAATAATTACATGTATATACGTATTATAGTGCGGATTTAGTAGAGCCGTTGTTCAAATTTTTCAAGCTCAAGGTAATACGGTGATAAAATTTATACTATTTTTAATCGTTATTGTATTAATATTATAAAATAAATATATCTTTATTCTTCTTTTTGGATATAGGTGTGGATCTCTCAAAGGTTAAAACACTCAATGTTTTAGAGGATCATGAATTAAGAGAAGGTGTCAAGGAATATTCGTATGTACAAACGAAAAAAAAAAATAACAAACTGGCATAATATTATTTTTATTTTACGATTTAAATTTTTTTTTTTTTTTGTTTAGACAATGGCCAACTGTCCCACAAGTATATATTAAGGGAGAATTTATTGGTGGTTGTGACATTATGCTTAATATGCACCAATCTGGTGACTTAGAAGAACTGTTATTGAAACAAGGATTGGTCGCTTCTGATGAAGAATTGGAAAAGGAGGAATAGAAATATTAGATACGAAAGAACAATTTTTTAGTTCTTAAAATAGAATTGATTATTATTTTTTATTATAAGAGTGACAAATTTATTTATTACAGGATTAAAATAAATAAATAGTATGGCTTATTAACGTTACATAAGCTATCCAGATTTATAATTTAAAGAGTAAACCAATTTTATTCATATTATTAATATAAAATTATCTATTCAAATCTATGGGAAATATTACATTATCAAATTCATTCAAATCATCGCATTAAAATACGTATTATCTCTTCTTATGTGATAATACTTGAGAAGTAGAATTAAAATTAGATTTACGAGGATTATCAACGATCTGATATACTTCATAATCAACGACTTGGAACATTTCTAAATTATTAGAATTATTGTAAATTGATTTCCAATAAATAGACCGTTTTCCATCAGGAAAAGCTGTTAAATCATCGTTACCAAAACAAGGACCATAACCGGATTTTTTATGTATAGCAAATCTATCTAACCTATTAAAATCCGCCTTTTCATTATCAAAATTAAAGACAAAACTATCATTGGTCGTGCGATCAAATTTCCAATCTAAAGGATTATATCCTCCAAATATTGCGGTAGAATTATTGATCTTGAATACTACTAAAGTCCTTTGAATTTTTTCACAACGTTGATGAAATAAATCTGAAGAAAAACCATCGCGTCTACCACGTAAAATTAATCTAAATTCGTAAGGAATTTCTGCTGGTCTATAAATCACATCATCCTTTCTATCAATCCAACTTGTAAGTAAAGTAGCATGACAAATATTAAGAATTGTATTATTAAATTGTGTGGAAATAGGTGAATTGATTACGGTGGAAGATCCACATGCTTTTTTCAATTGATGTCTTAATGCTAGATCAAAATTTTCTATAGGTAAGAATGGTTCGCATGGAATTAATAAATCATGAAATTCATTCCAATTCATTGACATTATACTATTCCAAGGAATACATTGACTCAAGGTATATTTAAATTCATGCCAATCTTTTTTATTCCAACTAGAAACTTGATTTCCTAATTTAGGTAACTGAAATCTTGCCCAATTAATAATAAATCCCCATAATGTTTCATTTAATTTAATATATCCACATTTATCGAGTGAATTCAAAATGTTAGGAGAAAAATTAATGGATTCAAAAATTGATAAAGGATTATGTAAAATTTTTGAAGTATAATAAATTTTAAGTTTTTGTAAAGAATCATGATTATAAATTTTTTCATGATATTTAGTAAAATTTTGATCCATCCAATCAGTTTGTTGATGAATTAAATTTTCTTGAATATGTTCTAAAAGTTCGGATAATTTTAATTCTTCCGCTGCAAAAAGAAGATCAAAAGATTGATTTCCATTACAATTTAACAGATCAACTTTTCCACTATAAATATATCTATAAAATAAAAAAGTACGGATTTTTTTTTTAATTCAGTTGCGCCCACAAATTGACAGAGAGGATCAAACACTTACTTTAGAATAATTTCGAATGTTGGAGGAGAAATATTTGAATTACTAAGAATAAATTTGTCATATGTAGTTTTAACTTTATTACCAGATAAGTTCTCTTTAAACCAAGGTGATCTGGCACGAAGAATAAGTGAATGTGCCGGAAATTCTTTCAACTTATCTTCTTGACCCACACGAATTATCACATCATAAAAAGCCGAAGTATCAAATAATTGCACTAGATCACGAGATAACTTGGTAAGTAAATGAAATGACATTTTTAATTTTAAATTTTTTTTAGGGAGAAAAATTTTTTTTAAAAAAGGTAAAAGGAAAATTGTCAAAATATATATCTGATATCACTTGTTATCCAATAGTGTAAGTGAAAATCATTTCAGCTGCACTAAATACAACTTTTGCGTTTCATGATATTTATGCAGGAACAGAAAAAAATATTGCATACGATTATGTTGTAATAATGTATTGTAACGTTATTAATTTCTAAATTAGGATTATTTGAAGATGCAATGCAGAAATTTCGATCGATTGTATTATTTGTATATTTACTATACCGTTAATCTGTTATGATTTACAATGGAACGTGAATCTGAAGACGATCCAAAGTGCTATATAAAAAAACAATTGGTAATTCGCCGTGAATTAACTTGTGGAAGGAGAGAGGCAGATTGGCGGAAGTATTGTATCACGTAAATCTTTTTTTAACTTTTGAATATTAAGTATATGCCAGCGGAAATCCGCTGCTGTGAATATACAATCTTCTATGCTAGCTTTAATAAAGCAAGAAATGGTATTTCATTTTTATTAATCTGAGATACTAAAAATGGAAGTAGAAATTATAAAGAGATACTATATTATCGTATGACTTATGTAGCGTAATCTTTCATTATCCTGATGATAAAAATATAGATATTTTAATATCAAAAAATATATATATATATATATATATATTGTTACTGTTATATATATGTGATAACATTATAAATAATATAAATATTTGAAAGAAATTAAGAAAGTTGCATTACTATTGCAAACAACATCAGAAAAGTTGTGATTATTTAAATAGATGCCCTACTGATGCCTCCTAAACTCTTTTTCAAAGAAGCATCTATGCTTAAATTAGTAGCTGGTCATAATTTTCGACATTTATGTATTTTTTTTAGTCGCTTCACATCTCACTTGATTCTCTATTCTCTGTATTAAAATGTTATAACAAGATTTATTTCATATATCTATGATTTCTAGCGAAATGGCCGCGTCTACCACACTTGTAACATCTATCACAATTACTATAATGATGACCAGGTCTTTGGCATTTGTAACAATTATTACAATTACTATAATTACCAGTATGTCTTCCTCCACATTTGGAACAATTATCACATTGAGAAGTCAAGTGATCTCTTTCACCGCATATGTCACATCTACAATTATACGCAGAATGACCATATCTACCACAGCAAGGACATTTATAATCCAATTTATTATAAATCCGGTTAAGGTCATCGTTTGATAAATCCATCTGGGAGTAAATACTACCTCTTACATTATCAATACCATACTTTTCCATACATTTAAGAGTTATTGCCAATTCTAAACCTCTATTATTAGTTCTCTTTTCCCATATAACTCTGATTGGAGGGTATTCTCTTGTCCAATTTGAACATCTTGCACCTCCATTTTTATGTTGTTCAAATCTTACGTCGAGATCCTTAGTTTGACCAACATAATACTTGTAATTGTCGTATATATCGTCATAACATTCTAACACATAAACGATAAACATTTTTAAAATTTTTCGCAGAATAGAAATCGGTATACAGTATATCTGATATGAAGGTAAGCCGTAAGGTATTATGTCATTTTTGGTATTATTTTCGCATTGGAAGTCGTCCTATTTATATAAAAATTTGTTAATTCGGGGGAACCTAAAATAGATATTGAAATTAGCACATGGGTATATTATTAACCAAAACTAGAAACTCGTAACGACGGGCAAAAAAATTGGTTTGTTGCACATTCTGCAATTATATTAATTATATTTGTTAATAATATATCGTAATATCACGCAAGTTTTGAACTACTTGATTTAGGCAAATTTAAAGAAATACAGAAATACAATATATATTACTGTGCCACATCACTGTGCTACGAAATAACTTTGTAAACCCACATTCCGCAAACATTATTGGATTATTGTATATACTTGATATATTTGATATATTTGATATAACTGATATAACTGATATATTTGATATAACTGATATAACTGATATATTTGATATA
>QKYT01000193.1:86482-107056 GCA_003550305.1 Glomus cerebriforme
TGATATATTTGATATAACTGATATAACTGATATATTTGATATAACTGATATAACTGATATATTTGATATATTTGATATAATTGATATATAATTGATATAATTGATATAGTTTGATATAGTTGATATGTTTGATATACTGGATATATTAGATATTACAGTATACCTTTTATTTATTATAGTATTATATCTTTGTCGTTTCTATTTTATTTTAATAAAAAAATCTACAATGTATCTAACCAAAGATAATTCTTCATTTACTTCAAATATAATTCTTTCAAAGTAAAAAGCTATAAGCTTAATTTTTAGCAAATCAAAGCTTGTTAATACTAGGCTAAAAGAATACTTTTACATCTGCCACCATGTATCTAACTGACAAACAATCGCTGTCGTGTACGCACACATGAAAACCCCGATGATACTTGTTCAACGTTTTGAACAATCAATATATTAAAAATAGTTAGAATCAATTTCGGCACTTTGAATCCTGGCTATTTTCGGCTAAATTAATAGGGGTTTCGGCGCAAGCCTATCCCAAATCACCATCGATCATTTCCTTACCTTATTTGGATCGTCATCTGACGCACACCATAGTCAATAAATTCTTTGTAATCTTTAGCTAATTTGTCATTTGGTCCTCGGCATCTAGTGATCGAGGACGAATTATGTACGAAACTCGTCAAGAAATTGCGCTTTAATTTATTGGGAATTATTTTATAATAAAGCATGTTTTGGATATTAATTTGTTGAAAATACATACTAATTTTGAATGAAATCTAGCCATTTGGATTGTAGATCTAATATATGTATAGCGTATTCTGCCGAAAATTTTTTTAGTCTAACCTAATCTAGAAATTTTAATTTCTATCTTGATAAATCGGTAACACTACTTAAATGAATCTAATTTTTAAAATGTTAGGAAATACGTTATGATCCTTATTTAGAAATTAATTATTAAGTTCGTACTCACGTGACTAGCATAAAATTCAAATTTAAATTTTATGAATAAATTGTAAAAACAATCGTTTTTTTTTTTCATTGAACTGTTTGTTTTAAAATTAGCCAACAGGTAAATGCATTAGGGTTTGTTGTTTTGTTTCACAGTCCCCTAGCGAAAAATGTCATTTATTTGTTAATCATTTATTGGATAACTTAAATTCTGAATATATAACAGATAATTAAACAAAGCCTATAATGTTTTTAATATCAAAGTTCAATTATTGATGTTATATGATAATATTTCGTTATTTTCAATAAAAGTTTTATTCTCAATAAAATATTTGATCGTGAGAGAAATTCTAGACATTGTTGACATAAAAGAATGTCTCCTTTTCTCACGATATTTTCCCACGGTGAGTGATACTTTTACCCCTTTACACAAATGATGATCAACAAATGACAGACGTTAGAACTTAAATATAAAAATAACTTATTTCGACTATATATATAATGAGAGTTTTGAAATAATACAGTAAATTTTGCCAATAAAATGATTCGTATCCCTGTTTCATATCTATACCATTCAAATTCTCGTTATGCTAGGTCTTTAAATCAAACTACGATTCGAAGATTAAACACGCTTGCGTTACGTCGTGAAGATAAAAGTCGATGGGAACGCAGAGTTGCTTTGACACCCGATCATGTTTCAAAATTAATTAAAGAAACCGGTGTAAAAGTATACGTACAGCCGTGTAATAAACGTGTATTCAGCAATGAAAAGTATGAACAAGTATGTTAACGGCAAAAAAAATAAATCATGTGACCGTGTCAAGTTCGGTCCTTTTCTGAATTAATTACTTCGATTTTAGGCTGGCGCAATAATCCAGGAAGACATTTCAGTTGCAGACATAATAATGGGGATTAAGGAAGTCCCGGCTAAAAATTTAATTCCGAATAAAACACATATATTCTTTTCTCATACACATAAAGGACAGGAATATAATATGACAATGTTACAAGATATTCTCGATAAGGTTTAAATTTTCATTCAAATGTTTTACTACGCCTCCTCAATAAAAAGATACCATGTATTAAATTTTTACTGTGCATACGTTCTTTTCTTTTAGAAAATACGATTAATTGATTATGAATTAATGACAAACGAAGAGAAAAAGCGTCTAGTATTATTCGGAACTCACGCTGGTTACGCAGGTAAGGAATAAGGATGAATATTTTAAGTACGAAACTTTTTTTTTTATTTCACGTTGTATTTTATCTTTATGTTTTTCTCTTTGTATTTTTGTAGGAATGATTGATGGACTTCACGGATTGGGATTAAGACTTTTGGGATTAGGTTATAATACGCCATTCATGGTATTTTTAATAAATTTATTTATATTCTTTTCTTTCATTTACTATCGATTAACAGTATTTTAATCACTCAACAGCATATTGCCATGTCTCATTCATATAAATCTCTCGCTTCTGCTAAATCATCGATCAAAAGTGTGAGTGAATCAATTGCTGCTGAAGGATTACCTAAAGATTTAGGTCCAATGACTTTTGTCTTTACAGGAACTGGTCATGTTTCTAATGTAAGAGGAAGTTTTTCCTTAAATAAGTTTAATTCGTAATGCTAATGAAGGTTTATTGAATTTTAAAGGGAGCACAAGAGATATTCAAACACTTGCCGCATGAGTATATAGATGCTAAAGATTTAAAAGAATGTGCCTTAACTTCGCGTAAGTAAACAATTCAGTTTAGTATTGTTATTTATTATATTACTTATATTCTCTTTCTATTTCTTAAATAGATAATTATAATAACAAGAAGATTTACGGTTGTCAAATTAAACTTCATGACTATCTTGTTCACAAGAACTTAGGAAAATTTGTATCCAAAAGTGATTATTACGCCAATCCCAACGAATACGAATGTGAATTTCACACAAAGGTAAATACATGCATACATATTCTCTATTCCTTCAGCTTTTTTACGCTCTAAAGTTTCTTTATAATAGATTGCTCCATATACTACGATGCTCATACATGGATCTTATTGGGATACACGATATCCGAGATTAGTAACCAACAAACAATTAAGAGCGATTCAGGCCGATCCAAGCAACAAAAATAGATTATTAGCTATTGCTGATATAAGTTGTGATATAAATGTAAGATTCATCATTGTACAATAAAGTATAGTTTTGTAACTTTGGCTAAGTTTTTTCTTTTAGGGTCCGTTGGAATTTCTTTCTCATTCAACCACAATCGATGATCCATTTTATTACGTGGATGCTGTTAATAACAAAGAACATAAGAAGTTTGTAATCTTTTTTACCATTAATTTAAAGTGCTGCACTACCTGGATTTGATTTTTAAACTTTTCACTTTCATAGTGATGAAGGAAAGGGAACGCAAATAATGGCAGTTGATATTCTCCCTACAGAAATTCCAATAGAAAGCAGCGAGCATTTCAGCAAATCTCTTTATCCATTTATGAATGATTTGGTTAGTAAAATAACAATAATTACACAAAATTGATCATAATTACGCGTCATTAATTATTCATCCGTATTCGTTCGTATTTGATATAGATTAACGGAAATATTGATCAAAATCCAGTTCTTTCAAGAGCAACTATCGCTAAAGATGGAAAATTAACGGATTCACACCAAAATTTATATGATTTATTGCCAAAAAACAATACTCCAATTTCATCTTTAAGATCTCGAAAAGACAAGAAAAAGATACTATTATTAGGAAGTGGATTTGTAACTAAACCGTTCGTAGATTATTTTAGCAAACAGGATGATATATCATTGATCATTGGTACGTCGTATACTACAAGTTTTGTACTTTTAATTTCTTTGTTTTGTTTTTTTTAATGCATTTTATTATTTACTTTAGAAAAGAAGGAAAATTAGCATAAATATTATTAAATAGAATTATTCTAATAGCTGTATTAACATAGATATTTCCTTAATAAATATTTGAGAATTAGTTAACGAAATCTATCTAATTTTTAATTCTAATTTGTTCCATATTATTATTATATTTTATTTAGCTAGCAATATGAAAAATGAAGCTATTGCTTTAACGCATGGAAATCAGGATATTCAAGTTGTCGATTTAGACGTGAATAAAAAAGAAGAATTATCAAGATTGGTTCAAGGAGCTGATATTGTCGTTAGGTAACCTTATTTTAAAATAATTTATATTATTAAATTTTATAACACGTTATATTTTATTTAGCTTGTTACCAGCACCTTTACATCCAATGGTTGCAGAGAAGTGTATTGCTCATAAAAAAAATATGGTTACAGCTAGCTATATATCACCTGCAATGAAAGCATTGGATGAACGGTAAAGTAAAATTATTTTTGAATTTTCCCGAATATTTATATATAATTTAAACATAATATTCTCTTTGATGCTAAACAGAGCGAAACAAGCTGGAATAACAATTCTTAACGAGATAGGAGTTGATCCAGGAATTGATCATTTATCTGCCATGAAGATTATTGATGAAGTTAAAGCTGAAGGTGGAGAGGTAAGATATCACTAACATTATGTAACATATTGATTTTTTTTTTTTAAAAAAAAGTAACTTAAATCTTAAATTTTTATTTAAATAGATTACATCATTTATTTCATGGTGTGGAGGATTACCAGCTCCGGAAACTTCAAACGTCCCACTTGGTTATAAATTTAGTTGGTCACCAAGAGGTGCTCTTACAGCAGCATTAAATGATGCAAGATTTTGGATGAATGGAAAAGTACGAGTTAATAAAGTTTAAATTTTTTTTTGGACAATTCTAATATTATACGTATATTTTTTTTTAATGATTATAATATTATAGCACCAAGAAATTCCAGGAGAAGCATTATTAAAATCTCATTTTCCAACAGTAACTATTTATCCTGGATTTGTGTTTGAAGGATTTGCAAATAGAGATTCTTTATCGTATATTAATACTTACGGATTGGCTCCTTTAGAAACAAAAAGTGCCATGTTTAGAGGAACATTAAGATATAAGGTATAATAAGTTCTAAATACATATATTTTTTTATATCATTAATTTTAACACATTTTTTTTAGGGATTTTCCGATCTTATGTATTCATTTTACAAACTTGGGTTTTTGGATACTAATAATACCGAAGAAGCTAAATATTTTACATGGGTATATATTTAATTTATATAATTACATCATCATTTTTTTTTTTAATTAATTTATGGAATTAACTGTTATATTTTAAATAATGAAGTCGGATTTCCTTGATCATAAACTTTTTGGATCATATGATAATGAACCTACTGAAGCTTCAAGAATATCAGCAATCGCTGATAAGTTAAATTTATCAAAAAATCATCAAATGGTTGAAAAAGTTGTAGATGCCTTAAAATGGTATTTAAAAATACTGTATAATTACCTAAAAGAAATATTTGATTTTGTCAATAAATAAATAAATAAAATTTCTTTTTTTTTTTGTAGGTTAGCTTTGATGCCTAATTCACGTACACCGTTATCATCTTCTTTAATACCATCTACAGCAAATACTTCAACATCACTTGATACATTTTGTTCATTACTTCAACAAAAGTTAAGATATAATAAAGGAGAAAGAGATTTAATAGTATTACATCATGATTTCGGGATTAGATTAAAAAATGGAGAGGAGGTATGTATATTTTTTTAGCAAGTTATTTAAAAAGAAAACTTTCGATTAAATATTTATGTATCTTATCTAGCGAACTAAAACATCTACGTTAACGAGTTATGGATCTTTGGATACATATACGGCAATGGCAAAACTTGTTGGATTGCCTGCAGCTATAGCGACTGAAATGATCGTTAGAGGTAATTAACTTTTTTTTTCATTTTAAAATATTTAAAATAATTTTATTGAATTTTATATTTGTTTATTATAGGAGAAATTAAGGATACGGGTATTTTAGCGCCAACTTTACCTCATATTTATAATCCTATTTTATATAATTTAGAAAGTAAAGGTATTAAAATTATAGAGAATACAGTTGACAGCAAAGGAATGAAAGGATATTTAAATTGGAATGGAAGCGGAATCTGGAATTGAAAGTTTTTATTATTTATTTATTTATATTTATTTATATATTATTTTTTTCAATTTTTTTTTTTNTTTAATTTTATAATTTAATGTTTATGGATCGCACCATGCTCTCTATTATTTGTCATCCTGTATCACAAAATGCTATTATGCTTCTTGATCCACAAATATTTATCGCGTTAATGTTAGGGTTTAGTGTAAGAAACTCCGATTTTATTATTAGAGCGCTATCAGCGCTATCTAAGAAAATCGTAGGGAGCGATATCTTAACTTAATTATTAAACTAAATAAATTTCTATTTAATTATCTATATAACTAACTGAAATTTTATTTATTGACCTTTTTCAATGCCATCACAGAGGCTATGATAGAAACACCCAACATAGCTATATTAATTAAAATTCCAATTACACAACCAAATTTTATTTCTGATTGATTAAACAACGTCTAATATTTATAATTAATGAAAAAAAAATAAAATATATTAATAAAATTATTTTTAAAGGAATTTGATAAGATTTAAAATTTACTTACAGAGTAAGAAGCTCCTAAATGACTTAATACTACCCAAATAATATAATAATATTTTCTTTTCGGATAAATAAATCCTTCAAAAGCAAGCACCATCCACGTTATATGTAATAATATGGATAAACATGTTGTGATTGCTTAAAACATTAATAATATCAATTTAGAAAAAGGAAAATATTTTAATTAATAAATATTTATACATATCCCAATCGAAAAAAAAATTTCAAAATTAATTAAATAAAAATTTACTTTACCTCCGATAAAAAATGATGTTAAAGTAGGACATGACTTGCACATTATTACTCCAGACCCAACTGAACTAACTAAAGGATTGATATATGTAACCAATCCATTCATAAATCCAAAACCTAATCCACTAACTAAAATTTTAAACGATAAGAAAAAAAATTAATAAAACTACTTTTTTTAAAAAATTATTGTTTTTTTTATTTACCGAAAGCAAAAGTAGATCGATTAAATGGTGATGTTGGATTAGCGGATGCAAGTATAAGTCCCTTTTCAGCTCGACTATATTAAAAAAAAACCAATTTTTTTTTTAATAAATCATAATAAAACTATTGAGATAAATAAAAAAATTACCTTAATAATTTAAAGAAAAACCAACGAAATAATTCTTGTAATAAAACACTATATAATACTGTGATTGGATCTTTTGATTTAGATACAAACCAAATTGAAGAAGCGATTAATATTGATATTAACCAAAAGAATGCACTATAAAAAAAAGGAGTTATTTCTCATGAAAACAAATTACATATTATTATTATTATTATTATTAAAATCATTTATTTGCTTACCTTGATACCATTAAAATAACAAGTTGAGCATCTTTTGCGACTGTTAAAAAGAATATAGCGAGCGGAGGACCATATGCTATATGTATACAATAAATGAAATAATTTTTCAATATTTGATAAATGTGGAAAGTTAAATTGAATTTTTTAAAAATTATATTTTTTTATACCTGTTAAAGCACAACCAAAGAATGTCAGTAATGTCATTATTTATTATTATTATTTAATTATTATAAAAATAATTTAAAAAGAGTTGGATAAGATAGTCAGTGTGCAAAATTAAATTAAACAATTTATATAAATATTTTTGTACATTTGGTACGACTATGCTATGCAATCAATCTAAATAATTTAACAAGAGAAAATCATTTACTGGTCTTTAATATTCTATGCTAACACATGATACATATATTAAGGAAATTATTGATGTTTGAACTTCACCTCTCCTACATAGTTCAAAATTCTCTTTTTCCTGGACAATGATGTTGTTCCAGAATTGATTCTAATAAGAGATAACTTCTGATGAAAAGACAAAAAAAAAAAAAAAATCAAAAAAAATTTTTTCCCCAAAAAAATAATTTTTCTTTATTAATATTGTAAAGAAAATGTTTGATGACTAAAAATTAAAATTATAATGGAGGATCGTTCATTTAATTATTTTATTCGGATTTTAAATAAACAGTACACTCAAGAAAACGGCTTAGGACGGGCTTTAATTCATTTACATAGCAAAATGAAAATTGTTTCCTGTGTTAAATTAATTATATATATATATTGGAATTTGTTAAATTGCAAACTGGTTTTAGTACTGTATTGGCCACCAAATCGGAATTTTTTTCAGCCACGTACAGTGTGCTACACGTTTACACGTTTTATGAATTATGATCATCATAGATGTTGACATTCCTTCGATCCAGTCTTTTCATGATTATATTTCGAAGTCAGAGAAAAATTGGCTATAGTATAAGCAGTGAACGCAAACTTGGCATACTTTTCAAGTATTTATATAAAAAGAAAGCCATGGATTTAGCCTATTCTATATAGAAGATTTTTTTTTCCCAGCTAGTTTTCGTAGAATCCAACTAATTCTTTCTATAAATTTTTTTTAAGGTAAGTATTTATTATTCATGACAAGTTCCGAAATTTTCATTTATAAGAGCGAAATTCCACTACTATAGGTTTTTACATTTTAGGAAAAAGTCATATGATGGATATTATTAGTTTCATAAGTTCACCTGTCATACCTATCAACCATGCTCGTGTTTTTTTTTTGATTTTAATAACAATAAGTGTGAGTCATAATTATACTCATATGTCATGCTTCAAAAAGTTTATATAGAAATACAAATTCATTTTTTAAAAAAATACAAGAAATGCAGACGAAATATTTTTTGCAAATGGGCGACTGGAATCTCTTAGACTTTCTTGTATTCCGCAAAAAAGAAACTAACTGGTCCGCAGACAAAAAAAAAGAGTATTATTCTTATGTAGAAACCTTGCGCACCATAGAAATGAATGGAACAAGCGAACAACGAAGAATGGCATCTTTCGCTCTTGATGAATTTGGTGTTAAGTATTTATTGTTTATTTATTTTGGGTTTAAGTAGGGTTTGAGGATATGATTATCGGATAAGAGTATTCTCAAATTGACTATCAGGTTTTACCAACATCACAAATATTTACAACATTTGATTATCTGCGCTATTTCTGCTCATATAATCTGGACTATCTGGTTCGATGTTGGCTACTTTTACCTAATTGTTCGTTATCACATCACAACACTTGATTATCTGATCTCAAAAAAAAAATTTTTTCTTTTCTGGTGGAATTAAATAATATTTAGAAATATTTGAGTATCTGCTCATTTAGATCTACTCGATCAAGTTGTTGTCTATCTGGTTCGATGTGTATCACTCCATTGATGCAAAGCTAATTAATCAAATTTGATAATCTGGTTACTAATTATTTTTTCTTTTTTTTTTTATTACCGAAAATAGCAATCGAAAAATACCTGGGGTGTCTTGGAATTTTGGAAAGATGTGGAAGTAGAAAAAAGATTTCAAAGATCACTACGAAGTTTGGATGTAAGTATTTCTAATTTCTTGATTCATAGTTAGTTTTTCCTTTTTTTCGTTTCTAAAATAATTATATGAATTTTTTACTTTTTCCAACTCTATTCATCTTAGTATGCTTTTTCTATTGAACGTACTAGAGAACATGATCAATATATAAACGAAGTGGGAAAAAGACGACAGAAATGCTTATTAGAAGATACTGATGGTATGAGTGATAATCTTAATGATTGGACAGAAAACTTAATTTTCCTTTATTCTAAATGTCGTCACGAATTGTAGGTAATTGTCGTCCTCAAAAGCGCTTTGGGGTGGATTATACATTAAGTGGAAATGATGTTGATTCAATTTCTATTTCTTCCCAAAATATTAAGGTAATTGTATTACTTATGAAATTTTTGATTAATAAACATTTTTTAATTTTGGAACTAGGATTTAAGTTTGACTTTTTTTTGCATTCATATAACAGAACATGGCAGTTGTAGATGACACACTGGATACATGGGCAAAGGAAAGTCTTTGTATAAATGGAGAGTGGGTTGTTGGTATCAAAAAAATTAATATTCGTGAAGCAATAAAAGTATGGAAATGTGAAAAGAACTGTTCCCATGATGAGTAAGTTTTCTTATTGTAGACACATAAAAGTAAATAATATATTAATAATATTATACGACAATATTAGTCTTGCGTATTATGATATCATTGATCTTACACCAGCGACCAATAGTGATTTTATTAATTCACTATCACAAGATGAATATGAAGAAATGAAGAGTCTTGAATTAAAATTACCTGATATTAATACCGATGAGATCAAAAAATTAATTGTTAAATTGGCTAAGGTATTTTATGTCAAGGAAGACTAACATTATCACTAATTAGACTTAAAAAACATCTATCTAACAGATATTTTGTTATAGGCACCTGATTTTCGAAAAGCAGTAAATGAAAACTTCCTATCGACAAGAGGTGACGAACAAAAAGAATTCTTATGGAATTTCGCACATCTGCTGTAAGTATTTTAATAATTATAAAATACTGAATTTTCATGGCTGACTTTTAATGGTCGACTTTTGTTTCTTTCTTAGTGCTGATTCTTTTGATCGTGACAATGACCTTCTTAATTGGAATCTATCAGAAAGGATGTATCGAGAGGTATTTTTAGCACCTTTAATTCGAAGTTTGTTTCAACGAACATATAAGGATATGGATGTCTTTTTGTAAGTAATGAATACATGATTAAAATTTGTTTATTTTAAATGATTATCAGATTAAATAGGAATTTTTTTTTATCTATTAAGTGGCGAGGTATGCTTATTTGCATCAGCCAAAGATTTTGATCTAAAAAAAAATGATGCAGAAGACCGAAGTGCTGGACGAAAAATTGACATTGTCTGGGCAACCAAACCACCAAAATTGGAATTTGCTATTTCCGAAGTCAGCGGACCTCCTAATCAGCACCAACATTCACACTTTTTTAACGATAAGATAAAGATCGGAAAAATGTTAAAAATAATGCTGAATAGGATAGTCCGAATTTATGGTGGATCATGTGCACATTTCAGTTTGTTAAAACTTTATGGGTTGCAGATTTACAGTAAGTATTAATTTTAATCTCATTTTGTGTTGACTTGGTTATCTTGGTTATTAACTTTAAATAATCATAGATCACACCGCATTTGTTTATGAAATGACTGTACCATTTCGGGAAATTTACGTGTTTAGAGAGGTTTTACGATCACAATTACCAACAAATCGAATCAATGTAGCACTGATGTGTAAATGCGTACCTATATTTCTTTTATATAAGGTATATATCTTTATGAGACATTGATTCTTTTTTCATATACTAAACTTATTATGATATTTATAGGAAATTCTTGTAGAAAGTTTAAATAACTTAAATGAATATATTATGGAAGCAAGCATTCATGAAAACAATAGTGCATCCTTATTTGTAACGGATATGACGTACACATCGAAGAAAAAAGGATGCGAGGAAGAAGAAAGGAAGAAATAAAAAGAAGGGGTGCAAAAAAAAAACCAAAAAATGTAATTGAAACCCATTAAAATTGAATGTTATGTATAGTAAGAAAAAAATTATTTTTCGCTTAATTAAATGTTGTATATAGTAAAAAAATAAAAATATTTTATTGAATGAATTTCAACTCTAGTTTGAAATTTGATTTCATGTCTAAACTTTAAAAAAGATTTTTTCTTCGACTTTTATTTAACAAAGAAATAAAAGAAAAATTAAAAATTTATCTAAATAATGGACCGTCAACTAATGTCTCGTTATTGTGGTTTTCAAAATAACAAAATTATATCATATTTTTACGGAAAATGTACGGAATATGTGCAGAAATATCTGGAAAATATACAATGATTTGAAAACCACTACAATATGAATAATATCCCTATAAAAAATTTTTATTTTTCAAATTTTGAATTATGCGCTTTTAAATTTTTTGACATACTGAAAAATGCATAAACTTTTTACTGTATAGGGAGAACTGAAAACTGAACTGAAACTGACCATTTTTCGGTTTGGTTCAATTCAGTCTTTATTTCAGGTTCGTTCTGATCATAGAAACAATAATAAAAAAAACAAATTTAGGATGAACTATTTGCTCCAGTTAAAATCAGTATTATCATATAACATAAACTTATAAATCCTATTTATGTTATTTATGGGATTGAGGAAATCACTAAATTTTGACTTAAGACCAATATATTTACATCAATATGTTTATTTCATTTATTAATTTGCTTCTTATAGCTATAAGACGCAAAAATTGATATCCGTGATCTTAATATTGATGAAATACTTCATATATTTACTTTGATTTTATCAAAGATTCTTCTGAAGAACTTGTATTTGTTATTGGAATTGTCAAAGTAAATAAAATGTACAATCTATCAGATTACATTTTAGGATTTTTGGAAAAGATATTTAACAAAAACTACAATTCAGCATATTGATGATTAGTGATCATTTTCGGGCTCTAGAATGTTTTCATGAGGACTTTTCAGATCAAAGGAAGTTTAAAGATGAAGGTTTCTGTCAAAAATTTTATGAAGTGTGTTATTGGTAAATTTTGTTCGTATACTAGATTCAATGACCAATAATAAAGATACCTAAGCTATAAAAAAACCGGTTTCAAATCTTTTCCTTGGATTGCAACAGGTATCTTTATTTGACAAACTTTAGATGGCATCAGTTCTAACAAATTCTATTTTAGGTAAATAACAACAGTTCTATTAATAGTGATAACTGATAATAACTTAACATACCTTCATCTAGTATTTTGAACTTGGTTCTTAGTATTTCATTCAGTTTTGAAATTTGTATATTACTGTATATACTATTGACAATATACTGTATATATGAATAGATTATGATGAATAAGATTATGACTTATCCAATATGAAGTTTTGGTGCATTTAAGTCTCTTCTATAAATTTTATTTAACAATTCAACATAAAAAACAAAGATAACAAAGATAATGCGGATATATGGTGAATATGTATGAATACATAAATATAGATTCCGGTGTATACTTAGATGAACATTTCTTTTTCTTTTTTTTGTATTTTTCTAATTTCTTAATTATGAATTAACAAACCATATTCTTTTTAAATATTGTAAAAGTCTTAAAGGAATGAGCAATAAATATGTTTTACCAAGAAGCTTTTTAAATGAACAAAGGTCCATGGAAAAATTGATCTATCAAGGGATTATTTGTTGACTGAGGGAGGTTGGCACTTGGCAATCCAATGTGTCCTCATTGTCAATTGACACATATCCATTGAAAAATATAATCAGCCAACAATTTGGTAATGAATATTGATTGTAAGGCCACAACAATTAAAAAGTTTAACATAACATGAGAAACCAAAATCTAGAGGGGGAATAATCAACTATAATAAAGTTAAACATGGCCGAAATTATTAGTAATTTTGCCCAAAATTATCAATAGATTTTTACCTGAAATAATCAAGAATTTGCTAAAATTTATGTTGTTCAAACTCAACAAAAAAATCAAGAGGGAAGGAGGAGTTATGTTAAACAAACTTTCTAATTTGTTTGGCCAAAATGTACTATCAAAAAGTGGAATAATTATATCGAATAAAATAATTTCCAGAAGCTTGTCAAACCAAATTTAATACTGAATATAAAAAGGTATTTTTTTTTTAGTTACTTCCCTTGCGATTTTTAAAATTTATGAACCTATAAGAAATATTTTTGCACATGAGTTCATTTTATTAGTTTTATCAACTATCAAATCAAAACGTTTGGAGGTGAAAACTTATGAGAACACGGCATTAGTAGGTAAATGGAATTTTAGATGGTATATTGATATTTGTTGATTCATACTCCTATACCATATCAAATAAGAAAATCGATATTAAAACTGCAACAATCTGAAATAATTAAAACTAATGGCATTAAAAGTCTGTCAAGAACGTCAAGAACATAGAAGATTTATTAAAATTACAACTACAGTATGTGTCATAATATTCACATGTATTGATGTATTGTAAACTTAATTTCCAACTTTTTTATAGTTGAAATTATGGTTGCAATCAGAAATATTACTTATGGCTAACAACCGATAACAATATTAAATGCCAAAAATATCTTCAAAGTAAAAATCCCATACGGAAAAAGAAAAAATGTCATTTTAAATGTGTAAAAGGATATTTCCCTTTTCTAAATATACAGTACATAAAGTAAATTCACATTGCTTATATTTGTGGTAGTTGACTTCTTATTATTTATTATTATTAATTATCGAATTAAGTAGACAAGAAAAATTAATGCTTAAAATGTATAGGAAATAGAAAATTAATATAATATCAAGAATATTTATTGTATAATTTGCAATGCATAATTTATTTTAAAATTGAATCAGTACAATATTAATAAAATCACAATATTGCGATAAAAATGTGGACCAAATGCTTATCAAATTCTATGGCAATCACTGTTTCAAATCGGTAAGTATAGATTCGCCTAAAGGATCAAGTTCAATGTTGTTTGTGAGGGCAATTTGTGTGGATCGGGAGAAAAACGAAGGAGCTTTTTGATGATGATTGATGTGTCTTCGGTAGATTCTATAAATTTCATTTGTCCAGTTAAAATTCGAGTACTATATACTACTGATATTGAATATGCTTCGGGTTGATTAATGTAATACTCATCAAATTGTATTTTATTATCACATCTCCCATCCCTAATGTCACTATTTCCAGAAATATTTGAAATATTAAAAAATGAAGTAAATTCAATTAGGATCACACAAATCTGAAAAAACTTGGGTAATGTCATCATCACAAGCAGAGTTCAAATGACTGTAGAAAAGTTTAAACGAACTTTCAATGGTGACACTTTTCTCTGTGATAATTGGTTTGATCATGAAGGATAGTTTCGTTTCTGAGAGCTTCATTCATGCTAGCATAATATTCGTTGATAAAAACGGAGCTAAAGATGCAAAAAGAATATTAGCTCGATATTTGTTTTTTTTAAAAAAAAAAAAGATAATTGAATAAACAGAAAAATAACTTGACTGTACCGCTTTCAGTAATTTTAACAAAGCAATTTCGTTTTCATAAATAGTTTGAGAAAAACGCCCAAACACTTGAATATATGTATATTCAAGTTTATATGAAAGCTTGCATTGAAGATGTCGTAGTTTCAGTTTCATTAGTGCGAAGTCCAGAAAAGTTGAGTTTGAGGATGAGAAATGACGATGCTAATGGTGTTGGATATAAATTGCTGAATAATTGTTCGAATCGTTTTCCTTTGTTTATATAATAATAAAGAGGATAAAATAATGTTTTTCCAAAGCGATGAGGATGTAGGGAAAGGATGGAATGAGAATTGAGATCTTCTAATTTAGAGATGGTGAGTCTTGTACAAATAATAATCATTTTTTTGTCTCAATTCAATAAATGATCAAAATGATCCTGTTGAAATTAGATGATGTATGATCTCTTCAAAGCCTGTTCCACTAACATCTTCCGGATCGATTATGATTTGAAGTCCCTTTACATAAAAATCAGTAAATTTCACATACATGACTAAATGAATTACTTTAATATCATGCATTCAAAATATATTTATAGAATGAAACTATTCAGATTCATCCACAAAAATTTAGATCCATTACCTAAATTTTGGCTTAAAGACTAATGTAAAAATATTTGATAAATTTTTAATTTGTGATACTTAAATGCGAATTATGTGGGATTATAAAATGATGTTCCCTGTGTGAAACATTTCTAGATATATAGTGATCTAATTTTTAAAGTAATCTCATCATTCAATTAAAATATCCTGATTTTAATGGTTTATATAGACAATAGATAATTACATTTCATTATTAAGAGATTTTTGAAAAAACAATATACAATTTAAGAAAGGTTTGTTCTTTTTTTTTCTCACCACTAAAAATTTTGTTATGACAAGAATTATATTAGGGGTATTAGAATTCATTTAGTAACATCGGAAAAATAGATACTTATGAACAATCAAAATTATAACAATTCATTACATTTATTTATTATATGATGATATAACGTATATCATTAAAAAAACAAATGAAATTAATTTTTACTTTTAAAGATACATTACATAATAAGCTTGATTTTTATAAACGAATCATTACATTTTCTCCTTAATTTACTAAATATGCTAACAATTACGAATGATTTTGTGATGATTCATCAAACAATCAAAAACCGAAACAATTTATTGAATAACATATTTTGGAAGGAAATTAATAAAGATTAATAAATCAAAGATTAAAAAAAATGTGAATGTGGCGATGTTGTCGATTTTCAAATTAAGGAGTTATTACTATTTATATGTAACACAATAATGTGTAATCTTCCCATTGTTAAAAAAAAAAGAATAAATCTTTTGCTTCTATTTTTTTTATTCTATTTTTATTATTAATTGATTGTATGGGGGAGAAAATGTAACCGATCCATAAAGATCTCGTTCGCCATTACACAACAAAGATTATTGCATTTATTTCTTTATTTAAATAATAAAATTTGAAGTTTTTCCTTCCTTTGTCTTTAATAACATTTGAAATCTCGTAGATTCAAATGCTAACAAGTGGTTGCCAATTAAAAAAGAAAGTGTAAGCGATTTGCGGATACAGATTTTATTTATATTCTCAATTTAACAATTAAAGATTTATTTATTTCACTTTTGAAAGTATTACCGCAGTATGTATTGTTATATTTTGATTGTCTTTGTTTAATGAAACCTTAAATAATGTGGGGGTGATCAAATCATATCGATTACTGAACCGATCCCATGTGAGGAAAATAATTTGTGTTGCAAAATGACGTACAAAGAAGGATATTTTCCACATTCGTATATAATATTATTATTAAATAAACAAAGAAAAAAAAAGTTCTTTTAAAACTTAATATTAATAAATTTGTATTACAGTCGTTGTATTTCAACTTAAAAAGTTGTTTGTTCTCCATAAAATCTGACATTTTCTTTCTAGAAGGAATTCTTAAATGGGAAATTGATTCATTAAGAGTATTGTTATTTTCGAATTAAAACAAGTAATTGATTTAGAATTTTTTGACGTACTGTACCATCCTTGTTTCACAATTAATACTGTAATTGTTTCTTAATTCGAAAATTACTTCATTGAATTAACATAAATATTTTTTAATCAACGGCTTATCCCCTGTATATTTGTATTATGAAACATTAAATAAAATAAATGAATAAAGAAAAAAATACCTAAATCTTGAATTATCAGATATCATACATTATAAAAAGTAACTTAAAATTATATAAATAACACAAAGCGAATAAACAATACAATAATTAAATTTTACTTTGTAATTAATAATTTATATATATATATATATTCCCCCCTACCGTAGTATGAACAAATTGTTTATATAAAAGCAGCAATATTTTAACCATAAACCGAATCAAAAATATATCTGATATCTTTTAATTAATACTAAATTGATTTTTTCGCGATTTTCTTTTCTTTTCTACAACAATACTCATCTGTTTTTTTTTAAAAAAAATCATTCAACATGAATCCATATCCGATTCCATCTTCTATTATACCGGATCCTAAAATCATAGAAGAAGTCATATCGGAATTAGACCCTGTAACATATACAAAAATCTTACAACAAATTTCTGTAAAATTAAGTTGCTTAATAAGTCCTAAGAAGAAACCTCGTGGAGGAAATTCTCAACCAAGACCACAAAACTCTTTTTTGATCTTTCGACGTGATTGTATGGCAAAATTAATAGCTAAATATGGTCCTCAAATATCATCTAATTTACCTTTTGTTTCACGTGAAGCTAAAAAATATTGGGCTTCTGTGACTCAAGAAGTAAAAGATATTTATAAAATAATCGCTGATTTAGCGAAAAAAGTTCATGAAAGAATTTATCCTAATTACGTATTTAAACCTAAAAAAAGACGTCATTATCAACCTATTCTTAATCAAGATTTTAATAACGATTTATTCTTTGTTTCAAATCCTAATCATCAACAACATCAAACGCCGTCAAGATTTTCTATCGTAAATTCCGGATTTAATTCATCTCATAATCAACTTGATTATCCAAAACCTTTTGATAATAATGATGGTTCACAAATAATTTTACCTTCTATTGACAGTATTTTTTCATTAACAGATAATTACGATAGATCAATGTGTCGTTCTTTCCGAGGTCCATAAAATAATTTTAATATATTTTATGATATTTAGAATAGTCATAAAAAATTGTAGTTGATCCACCACTTTATATGGCTTATTTTAAAGTTTTTTTTTCCTTTATTTCATTATTATTACTTTATTATTAGATATTAAATAAATCTTTTTTTTTCGATAATTTTGATTCTTTCGACATTAAATCTCTATTTTTTTTTTCCATTAATAATAACAATTTTTCTTATATGACAATTTTTAATGGAGTTCGATCATTGTAATAATAATTACCTTTCATTACGACCTTTATTTTTTAGTGTTCTTTATTTTACTTTTAAGGAAATTTCATAAAAATTATTCTTTAAAATATTGATTATGTACGTAAAAATATGAATCATATTATGATGAATGTAATATTGAATATATAAGTTTTAAATGTATATGAATAAATTTTTTTTTTCTTTTTTATAGATTATTTCTATTCGCTTGGATATTATTTTATTTTTTTTTAGTTGTATCTCTGATATCGATTTGTTATCAATATAAAATGACAATTGACATCAGGATTAAACATTTGATTCTATTTTGCAGATGATTACTAAACTGAGGACTAATGCTGAGAATAAAGAAAGGGTTAAAAGAAAGAAAGAGATTTTCAATGAAATTGATTGGCTCAAAAATTATCAAAGAAAAGTTTAGAGTTTCGTTATTCTTTTTCTTTTTTTAAACAATTTTTTAAAAAAATAAGTTTTAATAAAGACATTCCACATTCCATATATGTACATTGTAATTATTTACTTTAAATGTATGTACATTTATTTGTTTTACAAAATAGAATAACAAACAAATTTTTTTTTTGATGCCAAATTTATTTACTGTATCGATGTATCGACCATACAGAATTAGCAATTTTCATAAAATAAAAAAAAAATAAAATAAAAAATAAAAATATTTAAAAAATTTTAAAGATATTATTATTTATTTTTTTTTCTCTACATTGTAAATACCAATTATTTTTAATATTAAGAATACCGATTCTATGATTAAAATTTTTTAAAAAAATATTCTAGAATAAAAAAAACATATATTTCTCTCCGAGGTTATGCAGGAGTATGCTGTGTATTGAATATGATGATTGTGTTATCTAAAGTGAGCAATATTTTTACAATGCCTGAATGAATGTTTTCGATCCTCATACATGCGTATTTGCGTGATGATGATACTGTTTAGCATCTCGGTAAATTCCGTTTTGGTGCGGAAGAGCTTTCAACCTTGGTATTTTTTCGTTTCTTGGAGACATACGATAACGAATATCTGGATGCGTCAGATTCGTCATTAGATGAAGCAGGCTGTTTAGGTATTTTCCTGCATAGATAATAATTATGAGTTTTGACTTGTTTCTCTATAATTATTATTCCAAATTTCTGTAACTTTTGCTTTTATTTGTGAAATATATGTAGATTTCTCTTTATAATATTGCAACAAATCTTTCTTCTTTAAATATAAAGATCACATTCAACGATCTTGGAATTTTTTAAAATTTCGTAATTAAGATCATCAAATTTTAATTCTTTAAGTTTTAATTGCGTTCCTTTTCTTCAGTCTCTATATTTTTTAAGATCATGAACCTTCTAGTTCCCATTTTTTAAGTAGAGCTCTCCATAATGTTTTATTGAAAGACCTCATATTTTTTCATTATCACTTCGTGTTTTTTTGTTTATGAGGTTTTCACTATTTGAAAGCAATACCTAAAATTCCATTCATCCTTTCGAATGAATAGCACCAGAAGGAATATAATGGACCATACACTTCTGAAACATCAAAAGAAGAGATGACATTAACATCAAATTCATCATCAGTTAAGATTGTTTTTGACAAATCTCATATCAAATTGAAAATCAAAATCTTAAATATGGTGCGAGAATGTACCTATGACTTGAGTCTTGAGATTTGGTAATTTCTAATTGAATGTCAGATATCTGCAATGATCGACCTCATTTTTCAGTTTATAAAATTTGTAAATAAAGATGATAGTAGTAATATGGATGATAATAATATGCTGGCTGAAATTGGCGGTGTGATGGATATTGCGGATGGTAGTATGGGTAATATGTTGGTTGCGGATGCATATTGTATGGATGGTATTGTAATTGATATATTTGAGGTCGTGATCCATATGGTGGTGGTGGTTGTTGGTATGATTGATATGATAATTGTGGCAGTTTTGATATTTGATTCATATGTTGACAATACCGATAATGATGTTAGTGATAGGATGGTAGTGCTGCTATTCCTACCAATGATGTTAGTGGTGCTAAAGCAGAAGGATCGTGGACGTGAAATTGATTGTTTTAAAAAATAAAATTATAAATAATATTTTTTTTCTTCACATTTTTCTGATTAAATCATCTATCATCCT
>QKYT01000193.1:108936-136864 GCA_003550305.1 Glomus cerebriforme
CTTTAACTATTTTTTCTAATATCTTTTATTCCATCTGTGCTAAATATGTGGGCTTTTAACATATTGGACTAGAAGACACCATGAGCATTAAAGATTGTAAATTCTTCTTTCAGTCTTTTTTTTCCTACTATAATCTGGATCTCTATCTTTCATTTTTTTTCCTTTTAAATGTTCTAAAATGTTTTTAAGCTTAGTTATATCTTTAACTTTCCATCAATACATCTATTATTCAAATTTGAGTTGAAGAAATTTTTTGTTGGCCATCTGGATTAATAAATGCTAATATAAATAATATACTTAGTAAAGTTATCCCTTATCTATTTTAAGGCATTTGCTAAGAAGTTTTATGACTTTGTTAAGACCCTCATAATTCGTTAAAAAGATTAGTTTTCTTAAGTCAAAAACATACTGTTTTTATAACTGTATGTCTGTATAAAATTTCGTTATCAAAGGATTGCTGATTATGCTTAGATCAGTCACTGAATATAATTGATTAATTGTGTTTGTTGATTGTGATGGTTAATATTTTGATGTTTAATATGTGTTATTATTATAAACAGATATAATAAATTAATATTAAAATTCTATCGTACATATACAGTAACTATAAAAATTCTGAATAGATTTAATTATCATATTTTGTTATATTGTTTAATAACTTGATCTTTGTCTTGTAATAATAACTTGTTAGACAATTTAATATCTTTAAATAAGACTGAAAAATAATTATTACTGATTTTTAAAAACTGTAATTGAAAGGTAAGTTGTGAACTTTATTAGATGGGAAATCCAAAGAACATTTTTTATTAAAAATATTTCAACATTCTTCTTGAAATCGTCTTCCCATTCTTGCTTGTTGTTCCTTTCAACACTCATTGTTTTTCTTAAATTCTTTTATCTCTGATGTGCATTTTTAGGGCAGTATACATATATATAAAATCTAATATATGAATTGAGTTTGTCATCTTCCATAACATGCAATTCTAGCTGATAAATATGTCTTTCATTAAACTCTTCTATGATGGATTGATGTAATTCCTTTTACATTCCTTTTACAAATTTCTGGATCCTCAACAATGTTGGTATTGTGATTTGGTATCCAATATTTTATACAGTATCCCAAACATTCGGATTGTCAATTTTGTCATGTTCAAACATTGATTCATTTATTGTTAAAGATGTTGAGGGAAAAAATGAACTTCCATGACAATCCCAAAAAATAGCTCCATATAAATAGTTTTAATTCTTTTAATTAATAATTTGACTTAGCTATAATAATTTATTGGACAGTTTTTCTTGTAAAATTAAAGAACTTAACAAATTTAACATGAAGTTGTGCTAGTTTTTCAACAAGATTTCTTGCGCGTGTATGCATTATTTTGAATAATAGAAGGAGTGAATAATATAATTTGGGTTGAAAAAATAAATTTTCTATTACAATTTGAGGTATAATATGATCATGCTGGTGGATCTTTGTCATTATTATTAACTCTTTAACGTTAATAGATTCATGAGACTTGTTGATAAGTATTTTCATCTTTTTGTCATTCATATCTTTGGTAGGAATAGTTATAATAATTTAGTATTATGTTCTATTAAAATATAGAATTATCAATAGCAATAGTTTTGATTATAATAAATAGCAATGTGATATTCAGATTTTGCTATAATATTATTAATGCTTCACTTCATCTCAAATTATATTTATTGTAAATCTCTAAAATGTCATAAAATTAAAATTAAATCTTATTTACTCTGTATGTATAAAAAGAATTATTGTTGATTTGACTAGGAATAAAGAATTTATGTGGCCAAGTTTGTGGATTTATTGTGAAGTCTCAATTTATGTGTACAGTAATGCAAATGCATTTTGTAATGGGAATTGAGTAAATGGTGGAAAGTAATTGCTACAGATCCTAACCCTGAATTATTACTGAAAGTAGCATGTCACTTATTAACCTCTTTCGAAGTCCTTTTTGGCTAAACTAAAAGAATTACATATATTAACAAAAAAGGTATATATATTATACTAATAAGAAAATTTTGTACTTACATTTTCTTTTCTATCAGGATTAATATATTTGTCCATTTCACCATTTTCCTCATTTTCGATATGTTCAAATTCGGCTACATGCGAACGTGGATTCTTTAACTTAGGGTGGCTTTTTGAGAGACATTTAAACCTCAAATTGGAAACATTAGAATCAATATGTAGTATGTTTAGCTGAATTTTCATTTACTACAAGATATAATATATCTTTCAAATCTTTAATATGACAGTATTTGAAAAATTAAATTTAATAACTAAGACTATGAATGACCTGCTTAAAGGATATTCTACCAATTTTGCTGCCAATTATAAAAAATTTAAGATGTCTCAATTCCATCTATTTTATATGTATTATAAAATACTTTCCATTTAAACTATATTGTTAACATGATATTGTATCATATTTCTCAAATATTTAATAGTGTTGTGTTTTTGCATTAAATGTGAATAAAAGCTATCCTTTTGAACTGGTATTATGAGAGGTTGTTCTTTAATATCTGTTTGCACTATACTTTATAAGTATATAGATGATAATTTGAAAATATATTGACAAAATCTGCAAACATTTCCAATCCTCCTGTCTTCAATCATCAGTTTTAATAACATCTGTTACAAATTCTTTTGAAATAAGATTTGAGATTTGAAAACTATGTTATAATGTGTTTAGTTGATAAGAGCATCTATGAGTGCTTTAGTAGATTATTAATAAAACACAACACCAAAAATCATCCCCAGTCATCAACAACTACCATCTCCAACTCGTCTCTTATTTCTAGCTGGTCTAGATGGTAGCTTTTTTTAAAAACAGGCTTTATTTTAATATTGGCATTTCTTACTTTGATAGGAAAGGAAAAGCATTGAGAGATTGTTGATTGAGTGCTTTATTAGACTATTAATCAGACACAACACTAAAAATCATCCCCAGACTACCATCTCTGGTTCGTTTCTTAATTTTAGATGGTAGTTTTTTTAAAAGCAGGTTTTATTTCCATATTGGCTTTTTTATTTTTCCTACTTTGATAGGAAAGGAAGAGCCTTAGCTGTTAATTTTATTTTTGCTTTTGCATTGTAGGATTATAAACCATCATTTATTTTGTCCATTGCTGAATATTTTTATAAAGTATCCACCATCCACCATATAGTTCATCTAGTTGTAATTCAATGAGATAGTTTTCTGTATACTATGCATAAGTAGACTGACAAGTGACAATAATCAGTTATGATAATGTTTTCATAATAGACTGAAAAGCGACAATAATCAGTTATGATAATGTGCGAAAGTTTTTTCATAATAATTAAATTAAAAAAAATATTTAATAAGAAATTAAAAAATAAGTGTAATATATGGAGTAAGAATTAAAAAATAACTGTAATATATGGAATAAGAATTAAAAAAATGTATTATATGGAATAAGAATTAAAAAAAAGCGGGGATGAAATATTATTAATCTTTTATTTCAAAAAAATTGATGAGGCTATGTAGTGGCTAAATTGGTTAATAATAAACAATTATTTAATATTATTTATAAATCAAAGGCTCATTATTATTTATACATGTAAATAGATTTGTCATTGTTGATGGCAATTTTTAAACAGGTTTTTTGATAGGTTAAACCTAAAAATACAGTAGTATATTGAATGGATATGAAGAAATTAGAAAAGGTGTTTTAGTAGGTATTGACAGAATTCCTAGATAATTTTTAAAAATAAAAATGAAATGTTAAAACGAGCAAAATAAAATAAGTTTTATTGAAATTTGGAGAAATAATATGATTTTTTTGTGAAGAATTCATGAAATAATTTATTCTAAAAAATGTATTTATTTTTTTTAACGGACAAAAGTGTTGAGTTTCAATTCCATTCATAACAATATCCTAACATCATAAAATAATCATGATTTTTTTTAATATTCACCTAAACTAAATTATAAATTACCAATTATGTTTCATTACTCACGAAACTTTTCAACCCTAATCTTGAATCTTTTTAACTTATATCCCTTATCATAATAATACAATATCCACTTATCCTGCTGCCGCACAATTTTGATTGAAACTAAATTTTAATCTTTAATATCCTATTTCAATAAAATGATTTTGAAGTTTAATAAACTTATGATAAATGCTTTTCAAGAATTTGTCTATTTAATTCAATGAATAATTAAAATATCCAAATAAAGAATTTGAAATCATTTTGATTATTTGGGATGTTATATTATATTGGTTTTTACTTTTCGTCAATAATTATACTTAAAATTCTTTTCAAGTAAAAATGTTTATTATTTGATAATTGATCATTAAGAAATAATTGCTTATAATCTTTTAGGTATTGTTGTTTGATTGTCTGATCCAACTATCTTAACATTAAACTAATTTCAAATACTCTTCAAATGTCATAAATGGTATCCACAATTATATCTAACACGCTATCAGAGATTCGAAGTCATGGTTGAATAGATACAGTTTCAGTTTCTATTATGAAAATTTTTGGAAATTTATCTGATTTCATCTATGGAAATTGGACTATGAATCCATGATGGAAACTATATCTTTTCGATCAGTGAATGCTACTATTTAAACAAAAAAATCAACATTATTATTAGATTTTATTTCGTAATGAATTAATAAAATTAACTAATTACAATGCAAAATTGTAAAATTAAAAACAGTACGAGCTGATAAGTAGGCAAAAGTAAATTTACCATTCCAAGTATGGTCTCCTCAAATTATCATAATGGATTTTTTTTTTTCCTTTGATCATTGCAATCATCATCGCGTTGAGTTTAAATTGATTAAAATTGTAAAATTTAAAACTATATGTATAGTATATGTTAAATGTATACACAATTATGACAAAATTTTTTTAATACTTTATGAATTCAATGCATAGTGTTTATGAGATTAGAGTTAGAGGTAGGGTTAGGATTTGATTTAGTTTAGGGATCTGTTTCTACTAATATTGTAGGAAATAGTTATAATAAATTCTTCAATCTATTCATCTGAATCGTTGGTAGTATTAAAAAAAAGATTATTTTTTTCCAAAATTGGATATTTCTGCAGAACAGGTAGTATGGCAGTGCCGAAATTGTATATATTATAAAGCGAAGCCACGGAGATTTGAAAATCGTAAGCCACAAAATTTCAAAAGATTTATAAAAGGTTGAATAGAAGACAAGTTAGTGATGAAATCATCTTATAACACAGCCGCACGGCATTTTTGCCAGAATATCAGCCCACAGCTAAGCATATTCAACTGGTATTAAGTTCTTGTAACACAAAATTAGGCTGTAAGTTTGTAACCATCGCAAGAAGATTATTAACGATAACTTTTAAATTCAGTTGAGTTTGTTTAATAATTGTTAGGAAGAAAAGGAAAATGCAAGTTATTGATCTATAACATAAGACAATTTTGTCATGCTTGTTGCCAGATACAGATGTTAAATAAATATACTTGGCCAATTTCTATTATATCTGTACATTTCACCGAACTTCCTAAGCCAATAAAGCCATTTTACCATTTGATCGATATGACGTTTTGTTCCATTTTATCATGTTTACCGAAAGGATGTTTCACCAAAAAACAATGTCAATTTTTTTAAATTATTAGTTATTTTATGTAGTTTTTAAATCGTGATATATCACATGATCATTCATTCACAAAAAATTTTTTTGATAAAAAATTTTTTATAGTTTGTTATAAACCTTCTTCCTCTAAACTAATTACTATTTTACCTATTTACAAGTATTATTTCCCTACTTCCTGTTACTGTAATTTAAATGAACCAAGAAGGATATACTATTTATGTTCCAGTTGTTAGAGAAGATAATTTCGAAATACTTCCTATGGTGAATATACTTGCAAATCAGTGGAAAGTTATAAAAGAGTATTTCTAAAATTAATTGATCGGTCGTTTCCAAAGTATTAGAACACTTTTTTTTATTCGCACTAACAGTTTTGCTCATTGTTTTTTTTTTGTTTTTCTCTTCGAAAAAAAGGATAAATGATAAGAAGATAAGCAATAAAGAGAATAAAAAAGGGACGGAAAAAAAGAAAAAAAATAAAATTTTGTTCCATTATGAGTCATTTAAGGTCATTTTCAAAGTCATTTAAATATAACGCGAAGTTTTGGCTTTATAATTCTATAATGCTGGTCAGAATTAACAATTATATAGATTAGCTATTAGGATAAAATTTTTATTTTAAATTTATGAATAATTTTTGACTGTAATTATGATGTAATTTTTAAATGACCGCGTCATTTATCATTTAACATCAAAATTACCCAAATGACATGTTGACCTGTCATTTGAGTACAAAATTATAATATAACAAATTATAAGATCGAATGCAACTGAAAAATATTGTTGAGGGAAGAGAGTCTAATGTTGCCATCAGTCTGAATTTCTAGAAGTTATAATAAGGGTTGTTTTTTTTCATATACTAAAAAATCTTTGGAAAAAAAATTCAAGCTGAAGGATTAGCTATTGGATATGAGAAAATTCAACTAAATGTCTCATAAAGTTGTAATTACTTGATTTGGATAATGTATACACAGGTTACAAATGAAATTTCCTCCATTTTATAAAGTGTTTTGCAATGATGCGTCATAAACTTTTCAAATTGATATTTGAAATAATATTTACAAAAATGGCTCAATTTTGTGCTTCTAAAGTATATTAATGATCATAAGCTCAAAAATAATCTTGATTTGCCCTATTTTCTTATAAAAGCAAATTTTTAAATAAAAAAAATACATTTTATGGATTGTTTATTTTTCTAATTTAACGCCCACTTTTTTAATTGTTATAGTTATCACATTTTTTAATTAATACATATGTATAGGATGTTTTATGTTTACGAAATGAGAATAGTTCCAAGAAATGTTATTAAAAAAACATTTATTATCTGATTTTAGTAAAATGTGACATGTTTTATTTACGTCATTAAAAAAAGTTACGAACAATTAAATAAAAAAATATATATTATTCAATTTCAGGTAAGAGTTGGTTTAACGTGTACAGTATAAATTATCTGTTATAATCAATCATTATCAAAATATTGACATTTTGCCAACATGAAAGTACTTCAATTTCGACATAGTCAACTAATAGTCTTTAATATTTTCGTGTACACTAAGAATTATAATATTATACTGTATATATATTTCACAAGTAATCAATCTAGCTTCTAATACAGTATTACGATACTGATACATGCATAAGCAGGGCTTTCAAAAATGATATAAATGGGTTTGATTACCGTGAGATCACTATCGAATTTGTAACAAATAAATATCTAATTGCTTCCAAATATGGCAATATATATGATAGGTGACACAATTAAACAATGAACCATTAAGTTTCATTGTTATATAGATATATATCATTTGGCGTTTCATTTTTTTTTTTCAATTTTAGTTTAAGTACCGGTTTGAATGATTGTATTGTTTCACTATTTACTATCTTTTTTAACATTACGATAGAAATTAACCCAATCCCATTATACTGTATGTACCATGCAATTCTGAAGTTAAACACCCTATTTTTACTGGTCAAGATCGTCGTAACACAGGCCAAAACATCATAATTCAGGTTAGGGGTGCTTATTTTCAGGTGGGATAATGATTCATTGTAGACATTCTATTTTTCAGTTTGATTCGTCGAAAACATAAAAGTGCACCTTACGTTATTTTGACAGAATATTAATATTTAACATTTTAAATCTATTCATAAAAATTGACATGACTGTTATCTAAAAAAAATGAAAATCCGTAGTTTATTTTTTTTTAATATTAGTGCCATTGCACGTAAACCATTTATTAAATAGTTAATCAAACGAAAATAATTTAGCCATTTATACATACGTTGATTCTTTATTGCAAATATAATATTGATTACACGTCACGCAAAATATCAAGTTGTTATAAGTACACCTATGACCTCTTTGTATTAATCATGAGTCATAGTACAGTACATATTTTACGCATAACGCAAAATATCATACCGTAAAAATCTTTTTATTGCATTTTTTTTACGTTCATAATAAACAATATTTATTTCCCCGATTCATTTTTAAGATTATCTGTTAATATATGTATATATCAGATATGTATAACATGCTTTACATTTTATGAAATGAGAATAATTCCAAGAAATATTGTATTTACGAATTATATTAACAACAATAATGTTTAAGAAAATGATTCCATTGATTTCTTTTTTGTAATGTCATTGGCCCTAAAGACATTTAACTATGTAAAATTGCAGCATGTTTTATTTACATGGTTAAAAAGAGAGGAATTATTTTTTCTGAAATACGATCAGTTAAATAAGAAAAAATATATATATCATTCAATTTCAGATAAGAGTTGGTATCTGTATTTCAATTTCGCCATAGTCTTTAAATATTTTCGTCTACACTAAGAATTTATAAATATAGCTAAAGCATGATTTCTGCAACCGACTCGATACTTTAAAAAATATATATTTAATATTTCATAATAGTCGATACTCAATATATTCACAATTGACTTTTTTTTTTTTATCTGTTGTATTTCGTAGCCCAAACATAACCATGTCCCAAATCCGACTTGGGATATCCCAAATCAAACTTGGGACAATCCCATGTCCGAAATTTAACCATATCCTTATTTGGATATTCGGTTAAACCGACTAGTATGCTTAAAAAGGGATACTTTCTGCGAACGGCGCGTCGATTTTCACATGAAGTAATCAAATTACAAATTAATTTTTCAAATTTCTCGACTACATTAAGATACGCAAAATATTCATTTAACTAATGCGGGAAACTCCGAGAATATAAGTTTTTTTTTAAAAAAAAATTGTAACAATCATATATTAGTTAGTCTCAGACAAATAACAAGAACGGTATCACAAATAATTTAATCGTGTAATTTCTTATTAATCTTATCGATAAGATGAATGAACGGCATAAAAAATGCATGTCTACACCACTTTTTCATGATGCCAAATATGTCTCAGATTTTTTTAATTATTTCTCAAATTTTCGGAAAAAAATGGTGTTTTGATGATTCCTATTGTATTGAGAAATTTAAGATAAGAATAGACGTTAAACGAAATATGCGTTCGTAAACAAATACATGTAAAAATGTAAACATATTATATATAATACATTAGTTATCTGAGTTTTAGATTATGTACTCATCATTCTTTTTCTCAAATTCAAATTTAAAACTATTTTTTTTTTAAAAAAAAATTGAATCGAACTAATTTCGCTACTCGAATTTTATTTGCTTTTACAAAATGATACGCGTATATATCGTGTTACATATACCGCATTACATCTATTTGAAGTCGCTCTGCTTTTGAATGATAAGACTATTAATTTATCTCATATTCCTAACGATCAGTTTCCATATCATTACAATATACAGTACAATCTTTAATTCAACAACAGATTCAACAACAAAATGCTACTTTACACTCTCAAATATATTCAGATAGTAATCCTTCAAACATTAATAATGAACTCAATACTTTATACGCACGTTCAAATTGCGTCTCCTGCACTTCAGAACACATTTGAATTTTATTTGGCTTCTCATATGCGTATCTATCATGTTATGTATACAGAACTACATTTATTTGAAATTCGCGCGACTCTTAAATAATAGAACTTACATTACTAATAATCCAAAAACATATTCAACAATAAGTTCAGTTACCTATTGAATCTCAGACTTATCAATATAACAATCAATAAGATACTGAAAATATGCAAGATTGAGTTCCAATTATATGATATTATATTATTATATATCGTTGTTTTCAAAATAGTTTGGTTATTGCAAATTATATTTGTGAATACCAGTTTTTATCCTGTTTGTTTTTCGTCTAAATATTTCAGGGACATACTATTTTGTAATTTATTAACTATTCTCGAATTTTTATTATTAAGACATTTACAATATTATTTTAACGTGTAAAATTAATTATATATTTGGAAATTTTAAAATAATAAACCATTAAAAAAAAAATAGTAATTCGTAATTTATTACTGACGATAAAATTATTTATTTGTTTTTTTTCTTTTTTTTTTTTGAATAAAAAAAAAACCTAAAGATTACGGAAAAAATTAAAATAATATAATTATCTATAAGCAGTGAATTGTAATGACAGAGTTCTCAATTATAAAATCTTATTGTTATTATATATAACAACAAACTTTTTTTCTTTACTATTTTAAAAAGATTTATTATATTTCTATAATTGGAGACATATAATATACAATTATTCAATGAACCCGGAATGAAAAAAAAAATGTTGCAAGAATTACTTTCTACAAATATATTAATATAAAAAAAAATGAAAAATAAAAAAGAAATGAAACTTAGGTTTCTAATACGAACGGAAATCAGAAGATGGTTTATAATTTGTGAAATACAAAATCTACTTATATAATAATTATATATATACAGTATTTCTCAGAAATTATATTATATCTTTTTTATTTAAGTAATATGCTGTGGATGTTTTATTGAATTATCCTAACATTGTCTGCATAAGATTTTGGTGTATCTTCAAGTTTTTTCGCCATCAAAGCTATTTAGTGATAATATGAAAAGTTTCGCGTTTCAAAATTTGATATTTAACCATTAAACGTAGCACAAAAATATAATCTGGTCTAGAGTTTAGAACCGGGTTGTAAAAACCGGTTTATATCCGGTTGATCGTTTGGATCCGAATTTAAATATAGCCGGGACTAGCCTATAAAATCGATGATAAGTTGTGATCAGTTTAACATAACTGATCAACCAATTTCGGCCGGAATTAACATAATCTTGGTAACGATTTTAATACAAACCGGTTTCAAAAAACGAAACCAGTTCTAAACTCTAATCTGGTACAAGTTGTTTTATTTTAATTCAAACTGTTAAACATTCACCGTTTTAAAAATAGAGAATTAATTTTGCACATGGTCACTTCGGTACTTTTTTTTATTTCCTGATCAAATCTTTAAATCTTTAATGTCTTTCAAAATTAATTCATAATAATTGATTATTATGTTAATAAAACAATCAAATCATTCACTACATTAAAATCAAAAAAAAAGAGGTTCTAAAGTAATAGGCCTTGGCTTGCTTAGTTAATAACAAACTCTCCAAAATCTTTTTGTTATATAAATCAGACGATCATGGGATAAATTTCTATATTTGGATAATAAGAAAATAATTCAATAAAACAAATATTGTTCGATAAATAATAGTGCATATTGTCATTTTTTTTATGCGTTCGTATGATGATAAGGCCGTACCAAACATATATATTTGTTTAACATAATATGAGGGGACTATAGCCTGGAAGGGGAGGGGATTAAAAACATGACCAGAATTATCATAACTTTGATCGGAATTAACACAAAAAAATTATGGTCTAAGTTAAGAAAATTTTCTAATTTCGGCCTAAATTACAAAATTCAGCATGTAATAATTTCATCAATTAATTCTGGCCAAAATCAAAATAAATGAATATGGTTATGATCCGTTACGTCAAATTTGTTTACGTAATAAAAATGAAGCTTTGACAGCTCAAGATAATAAATAGATAACCCTATTTTGTTTCTTATCTGATTATGATAACTTTAAAATGAGATCTGAACAAAGTCGATTTGTACAATGTTATCTTTGAAAAATGTTACACGACAGTTAATGAGTCATCTCTAAAATGAAAGAAAAAATAAACTCATTACAGTAAGTCAATAATAGCAATAATCGAATGGATAAGAAAGATGAGAGTAGTGTAAGGATGTGTTTCTACCCAAATAAAAATGTTGATCCGTGTTTTATCTTCCACTTTTTCGCTTTTTCGAAATTCATGGAATTTATCAGGATTTTGCCGATCATGTAGCAGATTCACTGTTTTTACGTTTATCTGTTATAGGAGTATTATGGGCTAATGGTTTATATAGGACTATTTTTTAAAAAAATATTAGTATGTTTTTATAGATTTATTCAAATCTAATAAACTAGGAAAGCATTACTGCAGTATATATAATGGTTGTAATGTCGTAATAAATTTCATTCAACACACGAATGATATAAACTCACAATGAAAGCATTTAATGACTCATCTTGACTAGCGAATCGTGAATCCAAATACTCAGATTGATTGCATTTATAAATAAATTTGTTGCAAAATACTTACTGAGTTTTTTAACCATCGTATTTGTTTCACAGCTTTCTTTCATAAATTTTATTTCGAAAGAATTAATTAGCATTGTTTCTATCAAATTTCTTTGTTTTTTTTTGTAGAAATCTTTCTGGATACTTCAAAATGACCCATAGAAGGTAATTAGAGAGTGAGATATCAAATCTTTTTTTTTTTTGGATTTAAAAAAATATTTTAAGCTTTAATATGATATCTATTTTGAGAATATTTATGAAAGAAAAGGAGCTCAAACCATTTATCATTTATAAAAGAAACGAAGTATAAACGATTCCTAATTTAAATATTCCTAAAAGTTCGTAATGCCTGCATCATTTAATCATTTAGTATGATCATTTTGATGTTTATAGAATCAATAATTATTTATAAATGGAAAAAAACGAAAGAGCTATTACCAATTTAAAGTTTCGATGATAACTTGATTATCAGTTATCAATAAATTTTTATTTTTGGAAATACAACATTGAGAAAATCACATTTATACAGCATTCTAGATCTTTCCTTTTTTGGTAAAATATGATAGTTCATTATACGATCGATTTAGCAAAGTTACACCAATTGTGTCATAAATCTTTGTCGTCCAAGATATTAGTCTGATATACTTTTTAGTAAAAAAAAGAAATTTTTAGCGCGTCAGATAAGTTTTAGGAACTGCACTAACCGTAATATCTATTTTTATTTTTTTGAAGCTGATTTACATCGCTTAAAATTTAATTTATTTTTGTAATAGGCTATCAATTAAGAGCTACATATGTCAAATAATGAGGTAAAATTCTCATGACTGATCTCAAAATGATCATATTCATATATTTAAAAGATTGCTCGATAAAAATTTATTTCTTGTTATCCAAGTTAGGAAAATATTAACTTACAATACAGGATTCTATTTTTGTCATAAATAAGGACAATAAGAAATCAATCTAGGTCATCCCTTAAAAGCATTTTCCCCTCCCAACAAAGGGGAAATTTTCAAACATTATTATTATTCAAAGAGGAATTGGATCAATAGTTTATTATTCGGTGAAATTTTCGATTACTCATTTTTAATCGCACGACAATCACATAAAAGATAAAAGTAAATTGATTTTATTCTTGTTTTACATTTAAAGTAAAATCTATTATTTCAATGATATTTTGGAATAATTTAGCATGAAATAATTTCTAAAAATAAAATAAAAGTTTGATTCACATAAATGAATTTAGTCCCCCATTGACCTTTCATTATGGAATTTGCATGCAGATAACGAAGGTTTATTTTACCAATTATCGATTTCACATTCGATTAATTAGAAATTTGATTTGGCTGGGAGTTTTTGTAACAGAATACCGTTATACGCTTATACGGACAAAGCCGAAATAAAATGTAAATTGACGTAATGTCGGTAGAAACCGATGCTTATTGTCTTTTTTGTGCTCTTAATGAATCATTTGGATTATTAATTTTTCCTCGATGATTTAAATGGACGTTAATTGAATGATTTTAATTATGTAAAGACAAATTATTTAAGAACCAAAATCTACACGTACAGTATTTTTGTTTGTTGCATGTTGATCACGAATTCTGAATTCTGTGTAACAATAACCAAAAAACCCATACAACTCTAAATAAACCATACGATTTTATTGTATAAAACATAACTCAGGCTTAAATAATACTTCTTTCTATTTACTTATCGTTCGTTGTACAGATTAATGTTCAATGATCTCTCAATTTTCGATACAAAAAATTAGCCTTAAATAATTATTAGGGTTCTGAAAAAAGACATGAGAATGTGATATACAGCAATTATGATGTTTTTTATCACAATTAATGAATTTTTTTTTTTTTTTTTTTTTGCTAAGCATTATTTTTCAAAATTGTATTGGATAAAAACTTCGATTTAGGAAAAGATTCAAGATTATTGTTCTTTAGTCAAAAAAAAAGTTGCTAATTTATTTTAATCTAGATTGCTAACAATTAATAAATGTTAATTCTACGAAAATAAATCGATAAATAGCAATTAAAAATTAAGTTTTAATCATGCTTGTTGGTCGAAGCGACGCGGTGTCCATCGTGGATATCCTGGTGTCTACAGTGGAATTCTGTCCAATTTCCATTAAGCACCTAAGTCATTTCAAAATGGAAACTTCAATAATATTAAGAGTACATCATGGAAATCGGACAAGTTTCCGTAGGATTTTTATAGTGGAAACTATATATTGAAAGTATATCTCTTCGACCAGACCAGTGAAAGAAAGAATCCTTTTATACGTGACTACGTAATTGAAATTTTTGCGTTTCAGTATTTGTAATAATAACCTTAATCTCAAAAATAATCCCATTTTCTCGTTGTAAATTATACTTTTTCTTTTCCCTGAAACAAATTTATTAAAATAAAAAAAATCATTTAATTTTATTAGTTTATTGAATTTTTTTTAAAAAAAAGCGATCAAATAAACTTTATCATTCCAATAATTATAAACAATACGAACTAATAATGAAAAAAAATAATGTTTATGTTCGTTCTATTGTAGGGATTGGAATCGATTATACCAAAATCGAATTAATTGAAAATCGAATTTTATCGATTATCGAATGAATCTAATTATTGTGGCGCAGTGAGCAGCTTACTGATCTAAATAATTAGATCAAACCTATATTTTAATCAAGCAACATATTCGATTCTTTTGAATTCTCAAATATTTTATAAATAAATACAGTCAGTATCAATATAATCAAATGGTATCATTTTTTAGAATAGAATTTTCTTTATATTGTTGCTAATTAGTTCCATTATTAAATTATAAAGATATCTTAGTTACTTTGGTTACAAATGTTTCTTCTCTTTATATAATATACAATTGAGGTTATTGAAGATCGTAAATCAATATTCAGATTATTTATTTATTGGAATATATTTAAAAATCTGTATAAATTGAAGCACCGCAAAATTCTATAATTGTACGTTATTGTATGGCATTAAAATATCAGTTGAAAATATAAAATATTATCAGTTCTGCTCATTCATAAAATCCCTGAATATGCTACATTTACGGAAAAACAGACCATTTTTTTTTTTACTATAATAAAAGGGGGAGGGTAGAAAAGACAAATTAATTTTCGGGGTTTTCTCCTGTCATTTTGCATTTGATTTTGTTTTAAGGAGGCAACTGTGAAAGATGCACGTTTCAAAAATTTCAAACAATCAAATAAAACTAAATCATGTAGTACTACTGAGATAAAACGATAACGTAAAACAATGAATACTGAAATATGAATTGACATATAAATAGAAATCAACCCATTTTAAAAATAGTAGGGTTGATTATTTTAGTAATATATAATAAGCTTGAATAGTAAACTTTTATATATATTGTTTCTCGACCATTTTTAACTTTCCGATTTTGCTACGATAATCACTTTCATCGCAATAGAATTTGTTATGTTACAAAGAAAATTGTAGATCGCGAATGGTACTGAAATTATGCCGATCATTACGTGTTTAAAAAGAATGTCCGGAAATTGCCACCAAAATTGTCCGGGTGCGTCCGCCACATGTCCAGAAAATGACCGGAAAATCGCAATATTCCGGATGTTGAGATATTGCAATATTTTAGAAAACGTCAGTTAATGTCTCAGTGTCCGGAATATTGCGGTTTTCCGGACATTTCCTGGATGTGTGGGACATGTTCCGGACACACCCGGACAATTTTGGTGAACATTCTTTTTTCATAGGGATACTGTAGTTTCGATAAAGCTTTATATTTTCTCAGAAAATATGAAGCCACTTACCAAAAACTCGTGGCATAATTGTTTATAGTATTAATTGTGAACAAACAAGTCACAATTGCTAAACAACTGGAGTGTCCCGATCAAAAATCTTTGGGCAGAAATGAAAGTAATGGTTCGTCGTCACCACCTAATATCCAAGTACTTGAAAAGTATGTTATGTATGGAAAGACATTCCACCGGAATATTACAAAACATTGATTTATAGTATTCCCCGGAGAAATGAAGCATTTATTGCCGCAAATGGGAACTAATATAGCATAACGATTATATTGAATTTTAAAATTTTTATTCTCATTATATTACATGTACTGCATATGAGTTTTTCATTTTGAAAAGTAGCCGGATAATTTTGGCCGCTCTTTGTATATCTGTTTTTTTTTTATTTATAATTAAATAATTAAATTATTACAAAAATTAAAAGTTTGTAAAGTAACAATCATATATTACTCTCAGATCAATAAATAACAATAACTAATAAACACATGTAATCATTTGATTCCCTTATTAATCTTATCGATATTAACGGCATAAAAAATACATGAAGTTTCTGCCAAATAAATCTGACTAAAAAAAATGAGATAAGTATGCGATCATAAAAATATAAATATACTAATCATTCTGTTCAAATTTAAATTTTTCTTTTTTTTTTTTTTTTTGAAAAAAAAATAAACGGAACTAATTTCACTGCTTATATAACATTTGCTTTTACAAGATGATAAGCGTATACTGTATATTATGGCATTAAATCTATAAAAAGTCGCTCGACTTTTAATGATCATTACAATACACAAAATTTAATTCAACAACAGATTCAACAACAAGTTCAGTTACCTGTTGAATCTCAGATTTATCAAAATGGAGACGTTCAATATATACAATTATTCAGTGACCTTGGAATGAATTTACGAATATATTTATTATTTACATTTGGAATATGGCATTATATATTATTTAACATTTGAAGCTTAAAAAATAATTATTTAAAAAGAATAGAATGTTTTATTTAATATTTTAAAAAAAAATGAAAAATGAAAAAAAAATGAAATTCAGATTTTCCTAATATAAGAAATAAAAATTCTAAAAATGCGTCGGAAGTCGAAAGATGGTTTATAATTCGGTAAATACAATAATGATTCAGAAATTATATTATATAGTACTTTTCTTTAGCGACAGAACTTTTATATGAAATTTCTAAAGGATTTAGTTCTTAAATTGATCCGTTCTTATTTAATATGCAGTTGGACGTTTTATTTGGATCTATTAAAAATATTTTTTATTAATCGATATTCATTTAATTTACGATATGAAAAGTTTTGCGTTTCAAAATTTGACCAGACACATTTAAAAAAATATATACGTCTAAAAAATTTTATGGTATTTATATTTTGCAATAAAATTCAGCCTTTTAAATTTATTGATTGTCTTAAAAATAGAATGTAATTGAATTTAAATTAATTCTCAATAACTATTTAGTAAAAGAAACAATTAAAAAGTCATTACGCTTTGAAATGCAAATATTTTTTTCTATTTTGAAGCTATAATATTCATTGTATCAATTATAAAAAAAGGTTCAAAAAGCGACAAAACAAAACGGATTTGAATCAAAATAGTAGTATTGAAAGAATGTAAATTCAACCAACCAGTGTGATCTGCGTCTGCACAATAGGATAAATTTTTATATTGTTGATGTTTGACGATTTAATCTTTAATCTGTTTATTTTGATAACCAACCTAATCGAGAATATGAATGAAACAAAGTAAGATCTTTGAAAATGTCGCACCATTGTTTTTTTTTCTACTTTAAAATTTTAAAAAAATTTGCAGATCAGAATTTTTATGTTCATATATTTTAAAATTGAAATCTCTTGTTCTTTAATAATAAATTTTGCTAAAAAAAAAAATATATATTTAATATAAAAAATTATTTTCTAAACAGAATTCGATTAATTTAAGAGCATTTTCAATATATTAATAGATTTATGTTTTTTATTTAATACTTATTTTTAATTGCACGACAAATAAAAACAAAAATCAAGTATTCTATTTTTTTGTTTTTAAAAGTTATTAATAGTACGCCCCTGATGTTAAAATGAATTCATAATTTATTTGCTCCTTTTTATTTAATATTGTTTTTTTTACCATTTATAGACTAATTAATGGTTAAGTCTATAATTAGAAAGAAAATAATTGCATTGTTATGAGAATCATGGAAATAGCCATATCGACATCTTATTATGTGTATCGTTCTATTGAAGTTTCTTTCTATAGATGATTTTTCTTAATTCATAACGCAATGTTTAGATATCAATGAATATTATTTATTAGAGAAAACGTGAAAACGTTGATAAATTGTTTCATCCATTTCGAAACGAACCTAATATTTATAAATAGAAAAAATAAATGAAAAGAACATTTCTATATTTATCTGATTCAGACTTCAGATTAACAGTTACCGCAAATAAAATTCTTATTTTGAAAATTTTGAATGATTTTTTTTTTAACAGAAATTTGGGAGAAGTTTGAAAATCAAAAAAAAAATATTTTCAGTTTTTCGTTTATGATAATTGTTATTATTATTGATAAAATTTTTGTTTAGACTTTTTCGTCCTTTTCATTTTAAGTTGCGCTCAATGATTTTTTTATGGTATAAAACAAATGAAGTTCAAAGGAAGGATCATCATTACATTTTTATTGAGTCACTGTGAGTCTATGACGACCGTCGTCGCACTTGTTCATTCGCTTTTAAATGTAAGTGAAAAAAAAACGGAAAAATAAAGAAAGGTTTGAGAATCTCGTGAGATCATCTTTTTCTTTTCTTTCAATTTTGAAATAATGACTCATTCATTAATTTTTAATCGTTTCTTCTAGTGCGACAATAATATAAACTGAAATGAAAGATTTTTAAAATAGTATACGTGATAAAATAAAAAAAGGGCTGAAATACAAATTTAACAATTTAAGATAGTTAGACCCCTTAAAATTTGGGGCTAATTTATTTTTGTGTAACATCGATTAATCATTTAAACACTCTTTGTCCATTTAATACTTTTCATCGACTAGATTATAAATAAGAAGGTATTAAAGAATTTTTTTTGTCATTTATTTTTAGCTTTATTGTGATTACTTTATATGTAAAACTGTGTGTTCAATTATTAAATATTTAATGTTTCAAATTCTCCATGTTTTTAAAAAAAAAAAAATATCGCAACGCATCTTTATATAAATATTTTTTTCACTTAAAAAAGTAAACGTATTTATCGTATTTATGTAACAAAATATTAAACTTCAATTTTCATGTGATCTTCATGCGCTTACTCATCTCTATTTTGATCATGCGCACAACACTAGGTATATTTTCCCATTATTTAATACAAAAATGGATGACGATTCTTATCAAGGCGGCAAGCTGATTCCGAGGGAACTCAAGAACTGTCCCGAATGTGGTAAACTCAGGATTTCCTTCGGGTGGTGCAAGGACTGTGAAACCAATTCTATGAAAGAGAATTTTCCATATTGGACTTCTGAAAATAAAGAGATTGATGAATTAATCCGTCACACTCAATTGAACGCCTCTCAAACATGTGACTACTTAGAATGGATTCCGTTTGAGAAATTTGAAATGGTCAAGTACATTGGTAGTGGCGGATTCTGTAGTGTCTATTCAGCTCTTTGGATGGAAGGTCCAAGATGGATTTGGGATGATGGTGCGCAAGAATGGACTAGAGCTGGACCTATGAACGTTGCTTTGAAACGTCTTGATAATTCACAAAACATCTCAGGTTCTTATATTGATCAGGTAATGTCTTGATAATTCACAAAACATCTATTGATCAGGTAATTGATTATGGAAATTCTTTACAAGAAATTTTCATTTAATCACTATTTTTTATCTTGTATCACATTATGTACATCCCTTTGTAAACTATCACTATCACTTTTTTTTTTGTTTTATCACCCTTAGTCATGTGATATTTTAGAATTTTTTTTTTTCAGAAACTGTCAAATTTGCTTGTAAGTTAAAAATACAATTTTGTTTTTTTATTTTTTCAATAGATTAAAGCATATCACAAGTGTTTACAATCCGCTTCATTAGCTGAAACATTTGGGATCACAAAAGATCCTACATCCAATTACATGATAGTCATGAAGTATTATGAAAATGGTAACCTGTACCAATATCTCGATCGTTCCAATGGAATTCTTTCTTGGAGAGATATTATTGACATGTTGTGGGGAATTGCTGGAGGTCTCGAAAGAATTCATACTGACGGAAAAGTTCATAAAAATCTTCATGGAGGTAATTTGCTCATTGAAGATGAAAAAATCTCGACAGATGCTCGAATTGGTGATGTGGGTCTTTATGGACCATGTAATCGTTATGAAAATAATCAAATATATGGGGTTTTGCCATATATTGCACCAGAAGTTTTACGTGGTGAAAATTACACTACTGCTTCTGATATCTATTCATTTGGAATTATTATGAATACTCTTGCAACAGGAAAAAGACCCTGGTTTAATAGAGCACATGATATTAATTTAGCAAAAGATATTTGTGATGGTAAAAGACTTGAAATTCCAGAAGATACGCCAAAATTTTATGCAGAATTAATGCAACAATGTTGGGACAATGTCCCAGAAAACCGTCCAACTGCACCTTACTTGAATGAAAAATTGGGAGAATGGATTACTTTAATTTGCGATGATCCAAATCCTTCAGAAATTTCAGATGAAAGTTCTATTGCTGAAGAAAAAAGGTGGAAAATGATATCACAATTATCTAGAAAACGCACTCATCCTGAAAAACATCCAGATGCTTGTTATACAAGTAGATTATTGGATTTTCCTGAATTATCAAATATAAATATTATGAAATGTCATTCTAGTTATAATTACGGTAAGATTTACTTTTTTAATATATTGAATTTAATAAAAAAAAAAGTTGTTTCTTATACTGCTTTTCAAATAGGTTATAATGTACATAATATGGTTATGTAAACTTTTAACCATTGTTAACATTTTCTCAAAAAGAGGAATTTGAAGCTTTGGTTAATGAGGCTAATAATATCAACCACAAGCAGATAAATCAGTTTTCATGCAAATTAGATTGGCAAATAAAAAAAAAATTGGCAAATCAATATATAATTATGATAAATTAAATTATAAATTAAATTAAATCATAAAATTAAGTTAAATTATGAATTATTATAAGGATTTAAATTGATTATGTTATATTTTTCATACATATTACATATATATACTGTATTATGTTATTTATGTTTTAATTTCATATATATATATTACATATATATATGTTTATTTTTATTTATGTTTGATTTTGTTTTTTATTTTTATACATATTATATTATTATCATCATTATTATTAGAATTATTATATTATTCAGTTATATTATTAATTATATAATTTGAATACTGGATTATAAAATATTTCATTAACCAGTTTGTAATCATTTTATATAGTTAATAATAATTATTATTTTAAAAAATTTATGATGAAGAGTTTGTTTATGTTATAGATCTATACTAATAATGATATACACTTTTTTTTTGTTTTTAGCTAAATGTTAAGATTTTTAAATCACTATTACTTATTTTGTTTTTAAGTTTATTAGGTTTTAAAGGGTAAAATTATTGTGGCAAAAATATTAAATGGATTAGCAGACAGGTATGATTAAGATATTTAGAAGATTATAATATATAACTTATAAGAATAAATATCAAAATAGTTCATTCATTAAAAAAAATTTTAGTATAATATTAGTAATAACAATTTTCATATGATGATAATTTACTAAGAAAGAAGGATTTAAGTTACAGTAGAACTGAAAATATTTCAACTTCACTGAATTAATTTTAGATATATAGTTAGTTTGTAATATTTGATTCATCTAATTATAATCAAGCTTTGGTTTCCTGTTTGAAGTTTGGGATATCTGTTGTAGCTCAAACGTAACAATTTCCCAAATCCGACTTAGAATATCCAAAATCAAACTTGGGACAATCTTATATCGAAATTTAACGTGTTTAACATCTCAAACTACCATCTAAGACCGGGTTAATTTGGGACATAGTCAAGTTTCGGATATAAGGTTTTCCCAAGTTTGATTTGAGGACATGGTAGAGTTTGAGCTACAACATATCCATCCAAGTTTGATCTGTGTAATTGATTGAAGAATTACTCAATATTTGAAAATCTGGTTATTTGACTAAATCAAATTATTTGTCAAAATTTAATAATTTTAACGATCAATCCTCAACAAATCACAATGGATGTATGGATCGACTCAAATTAAATTTGTTAATTTGTGAAACGTAAATCGGATGACTGGATCAATCCGAATTTGTATTGTGCTTTACAGATCGACAAATGTTTTATTATGTGCATGAATGAAATTTGTACATGTAAATAGGCTTGAGACTCGAATTGTCATTGATTCAGTTTGATTTATTTAGTTGACAAATATTATTCTTGAAATGTCATAGCTAAATATACATGCTGGTGACATGCTGGTGGAATGCCGAATTATAATTACGGCGGCATTCCATAAAACTGTAAATAATTCGCAAATTTAAATATTTCATAACAGATAATGTTTTAAATTATAAATTTATAATGCCTGTTTATTTTTTTTTTCACATATTTCATATTTACATTTTTCGGAATTGACAATTACGGCAATTACGGCATTACAGTATAAGCTCCATACGCCGTAATTAATTCGATCAGCATGTATTAACTAAAAGCAAGATATTAACGATAAATAGGGTCGTGTATTAAATGTTAATTTCAAATTTTTGGTTCATATTAATAATCTAAATTTAAACAGCGATTGCCTATTAAATTTATCGGGTATCGGTATTATGAACAACTTTTTATGTAAAAAAATATATATATATTTCTAACTTTAGAATTTTTATTTATGGTAAATTTTTTAAAAAATTTATTATCTGTACTAATTTGCCAAGTGATAAATACTTTAGGGTAATCAATAATTTCCCCATTTTTAATTATACGAAACCTAGGAAGATTCTTTTCAACGATGTGACCCCTATCAATAGTTAATAAAACTAAATTTGTAAATTATTTAATGATTGTACGATAATGTGGTTTGGTCATTGTTCTGATTGTAACAAAGCTTAAATCTCTACACGTTTTGAATTTTACAATTTTATTTGAAACATCGGATTTTTTGTCCCTTATTTTAGGATAAAAATAAATTAAAAAGAATGAACTTAGAATGATGTGCAATGTATTAATTAACAGATAAGGGGTAGTCGCACAAAAATCTTGTTAAAATTATTTGTTTATTCGAAAAAAGGAGAAAAGAAGGAGAAAGGTAAGGGGGGAGAATATCCGATAAGATATCATTTTAATAATCATATAGGTAATAATTCCGGATACCATATGAATTTTTCAATTAATGATCACAAATAATGTCCAGAAAATAACAGTATTTTAAGAAAAAAAAGGTATTTTATGATTTGGATTTAACCCTAAAATTCAGAACAGATCGAACAAATATGAAGGTATACTGTACTATTAATGCTGTAATGCCGATAAAATCATGTGATGGTGAAATTTTTCGTAAATTTCACTAATCACACATTTATCACATTCTTTTCAAAAATTTATTATACACTAAATGTTGAACCATACCAATAATTGTGCAGAATTATTTAATTAAAATTATTTTTATGCACTGTTATATTCTTGTTCAGTTGATTTTTCATGGGTTATATTAATCTTCTCAATTTATTTAATCGAGAGAAATCCGTAAAGAAGTACAAAAAAAAATATTTAAAATAAAATAGATCAAATAAATGTTTAGCCTGTTGTTCGTATCGTATTCTTATTAGATCTTGTTGTTATTAACTACTTCAAATTTGTCCGACTTAGATTTTTTTTCTGGATTAATAAATGTAATTATACAGTTTTCGTAAAAAAAGCGATAATGTTATTGTGAAATAAAATTACCAGATTAATAATTGTAATGTCATTTGTGATGTTAGGATTAGTGTGTGTCGCCAAATATAAATGTAATGTCGATCAGCAGGAGATACGATCAAAAAAAAAAGATTAGTGTATCGTTATTTGTTACACAATGCGATTTAGCCTAATGGCTGATCATTAATTACGCTTACGGCTTATCCCTCATATTTTTATTAGACAAATTGATTATGTGATGATCGGCGGATACCGGTCTTCAACCTTTTATTATCTTGAAACGGAAAATGGTAATTGACATTAAAAAGAAGTCCGTTATTTAAATCTAATTTGTCATAGTACATAGTTCGGGACTGACCGACAATACCAAAAAAATCTTGGTGTAGGAAATTTATTAAAACATAATCAAGAATGATTAGATTGTTTCGATTATCTTGGGCGTAATAAAATACTCGTTACAAAATATAAATAAACTGGAAGTGAGGACAATATTTATAAAAAATTTTTTAAAAATCTCTCATGTTTTTTAATATACAAAAAGTATTCATATTTATTTTCATGTACTTAGCCAAATAGTTTCATATCTTACTATCTTTGTCGACTTTGCCAAATGCAATGAATAATTACTATAAATTTGGATAAAAAAAGAACTAAATTTGGTATCCATTTGTTGTTAAAGGGATTCTATACACAACCTTTTTTGTATTAATAATAAACCCTCTTTTTTGACCATTAAAAAACAGTGAGCTGTGATATAATTAAGATAACAAGTGACAAACTAAGAGTTCGCTTGAGGCGTATGTTGTATTATCATTTAATTTGAAATTTCGTTAGTTAAAAAGTTCGGGAAGCCTTATAAAAAAAGTTAATCCGATTTTTGTATTACTATTTTTCCAATAATAATGTCACAGATTCACAGATCTTTTCTTTTACAAAAAAAAATTAAGTTCGGGTAAAATGGAACTAATGGAAGTAACTAATTAATAATTGTATAGTGTAATAATGTTGGTTAACGTCACTTCGTGACGTTAACTAATATAAATACAACATCGTAATGTCGATCAGCCCAAGAAATTGATTGGAAATTATTTAGAATTTGATTTATTAATTATTTTTCTAACATTATTTTACTGTAAAATTATAAAATGAGTATAAATTATTAATAAATCAAATTATACTATGAGAAAATTACATAATATCATGAGCGTTTATTTAATCTTTTCAGCAACTGTTTTGGTTTACTAAAGTACTATTAGATCTTATTAATTATTATTGCCGCTCTGTAAAATTCTCTAATTTAAAAAATGATTGAGTTTCAAACTTAATTAGTATTGTGAAGTTTGATTCTGCCGTATTCTGCTATTATAATAGAAATTTCTGAATCGAAGCAAAAATAATGTATATTTTTCATATTTTCCGGCATTTTTTTTAATAATTGATGTATTTTAACATAAATTTATTTGTCTAATTCAAAAAAAAAAAAAAATTAAAAAAATTATTTTTTTAAAAAAAAATATTACTCGATAATTCAGAGTATTTTTTAATATTATTATTTATTCAAATAATAAAACAAAAAAATGGGGTAAAAAAAAATAACGAGTATTCAATTCGGATTTAAAGGGACCAAATGAACTTATAAAATGCAAAGCATTATATAATAAAATAAACATTATGTTCGAAGATTCAATTTTTCTTTGTTTTTTTCCTTTTTTTTATTATTAATTTACTTCAGTATTTTAAAATAGGGTTGGGTTAGTTTGTTCTTGTTTGAATTATTAATTCTCAGAACACACGGCAATTTTTATTGCCGGTAGATTTAAGACTCGGTGCGTCTAAACTTGCGGTACCGTGTTTATTGTGATAATGAAAAAAAAAAAATAAAATAATAAATAAAAAAATTTTCGTTCTCCACACGAGTCTGCTGATACACGGACAAACCTTTTTCCAACTACTGAAAGCTTCGATTGTCGTTATTTCATTGTTAAATAAGCCAAACTGGTTAAGAAAATGATTCGAAAATCAAACCTCTTTAATAAAAAAAATAGAATTACATCAAAGTCATAGCAAACTCTTACCATTAATTTAAATGAGTTAAATATTAGTATTTCATTTTTATGAATTCGTTAGTTTCATTATTTGAATCAAATATCAATAGAATATACAGTATACAAAATAGGTTAGATCCAAATTATACAGTTGTATTCACGTCAACCTTTCAGCCTTAAAATAGTCGGACTTTTTACTTAAAAAAATAGAAATGAAATAATGGGCGCTGAAAAATAGAAATATCTACTATGCTAAATTATAAATGAACAACTAAAAATTGACTTGAAACAACAAAACAATGATTATATATACAATGTTAGTCCCGAAATAAGCGACGATCTTGGCCAGCATTATGCGCAAAAATAAAGTGTTTAATTTCGAAATGGTATAGTATATTTCATGTAATCTTTTACCGCAATTCTAAATAAAATGTTAATGAAAGATAACAAATCACTATGTCATTATGAGAGAAACAATACAGTGCATTCAGACCGCTATCAAACTAAAATAAAAATTTACGCCTGCACCATTTAAATTTATCTATATTTGGAACTATAACATTGATTCATTTTTTAATTGTGTCACGCTATGTCACTTGCTATCAAGTGTTATCAAGTATCTGATTCATATTACCCAATTTAGAAGCAATAGTCCTGGGGTATTTATGTGATTTTAAGGTTGTAAATTTTAATTTCCGAATTTTTGGCCACGACAGAGTACTGTGCATCAATGTGATACTATAACAGCCAATCAAAAAAATTACTGGGAATATTAGCATATTAAGACATAGCGTATCAGATATAGTGCAGATTTCAATATTAGAAGTTAGACGAGTAGTTTCCATTTATATGGTTGTAAAATAAATATATTTTATTATAAAAATCTGAAAATTTCTAATGTATTTATTAAAATTTTTTTAGGGTATCAAATTTTCCTTTTTCACGTGACTTTAACCAGCATTAAGACATTAACCATGTGGCAGATAAGGGTGTGCAAATATGATTTTACACCTGTAAAAAAATTGTCCCCAGAATAACAAATGTTTTTTTATTTTTATTTTTAATACTAGCAAGAACTATCTACACTTACATCAGTTACTATGAACATAAAAGTTACACTTGATAAAAGATTATAACGTTAGATAAAACCCCCCAGGAAAATACCTAGGAAGGTCACCTTACCTAAACTAAAAAAAAGAACTAGATTAGGCATAGCCGTCTAGTATATCCGTAACAGAGGAAGGGGATAATAAAATTTTTGAAGAATAAAGTGAAATAATAGTTTACGGACCTGAATGTAAAAAATTGCATATCGCCTATAAGAGCCATAAATATTTGTTACAAAATTATTAGAAACGGAAGAAACCATTGCAGACGAAGAAATTGTAGAAGGCGGATAGTCCCAATTCGTGCTAAAGATCACAAAATTTCAGCCACATGATTTTCTTAATGTCGGTTGATAATGAGTAAAAAAAATGTAAAAAATGAGAATGTACTGTTGATTGAAATTTGAAACAGGTTTTGAATAGATTCAAAAAAGAAACTGGAGTCAATTAATGACACATTAAAATAAATTCTTTGATGTCAATAATATCGGAGTTGAAAGGTTTGAAAAAAAAGTCAATATTATCTATTAATTGAATAATGTCAGCAGATTAAAGGTTTTTATCATTCGTTTTTGATAGGTGCGTAATCAGTTTTCTTCTGATATCATAATGTCACTAGTCAAAATAAGAAGTTTCAGCATGTGACGATTCGGCTAAATTTCGGCCGATTCTTTTCAAATTTCGGCTGAATTTCAATCATCATCAACATTCAAAATATTTAATTGATAGCTGAATTGTATACTTTTATAGAGTTCGTAACAATTCATTAATCCAATAGATTAAA
>QKYT01000193.1:151189-178563 GCA_003550305.1 Glomus cerebriforme
ATTCAGATCAGTTCAAATCAGATATAATTTAATTAAATTCAGATCAGATCAAATTTAAGTGAAATCTGATCTGATCTGATCTGTTAGGAGCACTAATGGTCAGTAGTACTGTTGCAATTGCAAAGGTTTCACTTTTTGCTGATGATGATAAATATTGGCATTGACCTTTGAAAGAGTTGTCATTTTGAAGATTTTGGATTTCTATCCAGCTGAAGCCTGAACTGCATGATGGTGAAGAAAGATTATGAACAGAACCATCAGTAAAAATTTTAAAGGAAGTAAAATTCTGAAAAGAAACTGTTAACAAAATAAGGTTATTGATTGTATCTGGATCTTCTGCTAAATTAGCATTAATAAAATTGATAAAATTTAAAAGTGATCTTGAAGAAGCATATTCTGGGTATGTAATTGTTGCGGGTGGTCTGGGTGGAGTAGGTGAAAAATTATATAAGTAAATATTAAAAGCTAATACTCTAAGACTATGAATAGGATTATGTTATTTATATGTAATTTGATAATTAGTAAAAGAACATGAATCTTGTGTTGAAGAAGAATAAGATTTTGGGAATAATTGTATTTTGTGTAATAAATGCATCAGATGCACAATGCTGCATAAAGGTCACTTATCTAAAGTGTCATTCGTGTGAAGGTTACAACCTGAACATGGGATAATATAAGGAGTTAATCTGTGTGGAGTATTTTGAGAAGAGATTTGATGTGATTGTAAATAAATCCAATGCTCCATGTAAGTGATAGATACTGAATCATATAAATTACATTGGTGGGTGAAGTATTCTATTATAATATCATTTTGGTCAGAAAGCCAAAACATGGTCCATTCCTTGGATGGTTTAAATGTTATTTGTAAAGATATGTTAGGAAGAATTTTTTGAACCAATCTGGGCAGCAGCCTTTAAATTTGTATTTTTTTTGTAGTATATGCTAGTTGCAAGCATAACTGCCCACATCGCTTGTGATTTGGTCAAGGGACATTATACGTTTGTTTCAGAGGCTGATTAAATCTGAATGAGATAACTGAGAGTAATCGCTTTAGAGCCTCTGCTGATTACTAGATTGAAAGATGGGGATAATAAAAGTTTGTATTTATAAGAAGTTAAACAAAAATTTAGAATAAGTCTAGTTGCGAGAGTGTAGGCCATTTTGGTAGCCAAAAGTCAATAATAGTATTGTTAAGTAAAATTTGTGCTAAATTGGAAAGCTTTATTTGGGTTGTTAATAATAGCAAGATATATTAATAGTTGATTACTGAGAAGAGTAGTCGATAAATTATTTATATGAGGAATTAATTTGTTATGGATGATATTATTAGGTGTGGATAATAAAAGATTCAAACGTTGTTTGTATAATTTGAAAAGGAAAGTAAAAATTTTTGAGATTTGTGAAATGGGTATAAAGGTGCTTTGAAGGATGTATTCTAATTTCAGTAAGATTACTCTATTTGTGATGTAAATAAGGTAATCATGGGTGATTTTTTTCCGTTTTAATATGTTAATATTGTATGAAATAATGGAATGGGCTTTTTTGAGACTAGGACTATGGGCATTAAATACGTTAATATATATTCCTAGAATCCTAGTATTCATTTGGCTTGATAATGGGAGTTAATAAAAATAGGTATAATTTGGTTATTGATGTTAAAATTTTGAATAGTGTTACAAAAGGTCAATTGATTAATTAGTATTTCATATTTTTCTTTATTTATTTTGATTTGAGCAAAATTGTAAAATTCATTAGCTATTGATAAAAGGATTTCTAAAGATTCTTTACTTGAGATGAACTATGGTATCGTCTAAGTACTTGATAAGTGAGAAATTATATGATAGTGTAATGTCATTGTCAGAATTACAAATTTCTTTAATTCGTGTTGACATAACATTAAGTTGATTAGGAAGAGAATTGATTAAAGAAAAAAGAGGATCATAATAAATTATCCATAGAAGGGGAGAAATCACCTCCCCTTGATCTATGCCTCTTATAATATTGTATGGTTCCAAAAGTACATCAGCTAAAATGATTTGGTTGCTTCTATTTTGGAAAAGGTTAACCACGAGGTTGGTGAATTTTGTTGGAATTTTGAGACGTAATAACATAGGCAGAGAAGTGAAATGTTGACTCTATCGTAAGCCTTAGATAGGTCTTATAGACCTATCCATAAAGGAAGTTTTTGTAATTGATGTGTTTTGATAATGTGACTTATATAAGAAATCAGTTTTAAAGTAGATTGGCCGATAAGGCCTGCTTGATTATTCAATTCTAAAATTTGATAGGATGAAAGAATATTATTTAATTGTTTCATAAGAATTTTAATAAAGAGTTTTCGTATTGTCTCTAAAAGAACTATCGGACGGGTATTATTAATGTCGTATTCAAAAGCAATAGGTTTCGGAATGGGAAATAATAAAGCCTCTTGCCATTCTTGTGAAATATTCATTATCTATAATAAATTGAAAAAAAAATCTAAAATAAATTTTTTAGTCTCTTTGTCTAGGTGTTTTAAGTCTTCATATGAATATGTAAGGAAAGAAATTTTGTGATCAGGTAACAGGTCACGTGGCATTTATGTCATTTAGAGTGTAAATCTAGCCAAAATTATAAAATAAAATTTGTTTTAAGCCTGATTCTGGCCAGCACTATAAATTTGACAAATTATACAGCTACAACTTAGGTCATTTAAGGATCATCAAAATGGCCATCAAACAAACCTTTTACCTGAAATGATATAAATTAAACATCACATTTTACTAAAATCAGATAATAAATGTTCTCTTGTTTTTAGAACTAATGACAATACAAAAAGAAATCACGGAATTATTTCTTAAACATTATTTATTTATGAATAATACAATTCATAATACAAATATTTCTTGGCATACATACAGTATATATTAACAGATAGGTAATCTTAAAAAAAAAATGAATCGGGAATCCTCCCTTTTTTATAAAAAAAATATGGTTTTTTTTTCAATAGTAGTGTCGAGGTGTTTATGATTGGAACGCTTTTAAATATATTTATTTTTAACAGAAAAAATATATATATTTAATTACGAAAATATGGGTGAACCTTCTCAAATCGAGTTATATAAAGTAAAAATTGATCAATGAAAAGTTTCATGAACTTAAAGAGACATCGATCACGAAAAGTTTATGACGCATCATTAAATTTTATGCAAAACACAGAGGAAGATTCACTTATTAACAAGAAATAAGTTTATCCTGAAAGAATTGAGAGTCCAGAATGCAGTAAACTGAGGCTCTTCTTTTGAGTGGTTCAAAAATAAAGAGAATGATGAGTTGATCCATACTCAACTAAATGCCTCTCAAACTTGTGATTATTTGATTTGAGATAAGATTGGATCCAAGCTAGATCAATAAATGTGCTTTGAAATGAGCTTCAGTGACATCCTAATAATTTTTTTTATAAATGGTCCTATTTATTAAGTGTTAAAATTAAATGTATATTTTGTTTGTTTTTTTCGTAAAAATAAATTCGCGTGTCACATCATAAATGACTCATCATGGTTAATTTATTATAATAAAAACAGAGATTATTAACGTCTTAAATTTATGATGAAAAGATCTCATCTTCCAGATAAATTCAAAATAATTTCTGGATAAATACACACAAAAACACAAAAAATACAGTATTTTTTTGTCTGAAAATTGTTCAGATATATCTTAATTTTCTGAAAAATGTCCAAAAAAATGCTGCATGTGTAAAACCGTACATTTAGTAATTTTCTATATCACTAAGTTTCCAAGTGGTCTAGCAGTTAACTATTTATTAACAGATCCTCCGCAGGTTGGACATATATAATGGACGTTCATAATACTAACGGAAAAAATTTTTTTTCTGTATTTGATAATAAATAAATAAAATAATGATTTTTTTTTGCTTACGTACATTAGGAATTGAACTGAATATGTCTTCCTAATGTTGCTGGTGAAACTGTTTTATGATTGGCAAAACGTTTCGCCTTTTAAGGCCAAATTCCGAAACTTGGCCCATATCTCCGAAACTTGCCCAAACTTCCGTAACCTCCGAAACTCTAAGTTTTAAATTATTTAGTGTCCGAAACTTTCCCAAANCTAATTTTAATTTTTTATGACATTATAATAATAAAAATTTATTTATTTATTTATTACTTTACAATATTATATTACTATACATTATTATAAAATTTATTACTTTTATTTTCTGGTTTATCAACATTTTGAATTTTAACATAATTTTCTTCTATACTATTATCACTACCCTCAATAATATTATCCAAACTTTTCTACACTCTATAACATAAGTTTCTCACACAAAAGAAACAAATGCACATTAAAAACACTGAATACTGCGCACATTATATTTCTTTTTTTAATTATGAGGGTTTCGGAGGTTACGGAGGTTACGGAGGGTTACGGAAGTTTCGGAGGTTTCGGAGGTTTCAGATTTTATAGTTGTGGCGAAACTAGTTTCGCCTAGTTTTGGAAGTTTCGCCCACAGGTAGGTTTCGGTTTCGCCCGCAACATTATGTCTTCCTAATAATATATACTTACAATCATCTCACAGTAACCACTAGACTATTTTAATTTTTTTTTAGTTCATTATAATATAGAATTTTATATTGTAAAATTTTACGTTTGTTTCTTTTAATTGGGTTGATGATGACTGTAATTATAAAATTTCATCTGATTATTATCTATAAATAACATCTGATAAATGTATTTGTAAATTAACAGCTATTGGATATATAATTGGATATTTACATCAATTTTGAGTAAAAATGTTGACCGTAAATCCATGTTATTTGTCGAGTGATAGTCATCAGACTGCTTGGAAGTTTAGTGATGCATGACACGTAATGTAGCATAATTTATGGTGACGTGTAATCAATATTACATTTGTAATACAGAGTCAAATTTGTGTATTTGTAAGAAATATTAATTACAAAATTATTCATTTTATAAATCATGAGTCATTAACTGACTATAGAACCCTTTTTTCATATTAATTAGTACATCGCATAATCAATTAATTTTAATTATAAATTTTGAAATTATGATTACATAATAAAGAGTACAATTAATGAATAGATATCACCCTCTTTTTCAAAATGAATTAACTTGAATAGAATTCCCTTTAAATTATTCTCTTTAAACTCACTTATACTGCTCACTGGTTGAAGTGACAGTTTCAATCTAGTTTCCGCTATGAACATTCTATGGAAATGTGTCCAATTTCTGTGATGTACTCTTAATATTAATGAAGTTTCCATTTTTTTTGGCAATGTCTTAGATACCTAATGGAAATTGAACAGGTTTCCATTTAGATACCAGGGCATCCATGATGAACATCGCGTCATTTTGACTAGTGCATTATACGATTTAATTTTAATACTTAATGAATAGAACTATTTATAAAAAAAAAATAATAAGATGCCATTGAAGCTCATTTAAAAGCATATTTATTTATCCAGTTCAGGTCCAATCTTATCTCAAATCAAGTAATCACAAGTTTGAGAGGCATTTAATTGAGTATGGATCAATTATCATTCTTTATTTTTGAATCACTCAAAAAAAGAGCCTCAGTTTACTGCATTCTGGACTCTCAATTCTTTCAGGATAAACTTATTTCTTGTTAATAAGTGAATCTTCCTCTGTGTTTTGCATAAAATTTAATGATGCGTCATAAACTTTTCGTGATCGATGTCTCTTTAAGTTCATGAGACTTTTCATTGATCAATTTTTACTCTATATAACTCAATTTGAGAGGTTCACCCATATTTTCGTAATTAAATATATATATTTTTTCTGTTAAAAATAAATATATTTTATTGAAATTTAAAAGCGTTCCAATCATAAACACCTCGACACTACTATTGAAAAAAAACCATATTTTTTTTATAAAAAAGGGAGGATTCCCGATTCATTTTTTTTTAAAAAAAGATTATCTGTTAATATATATATATGGCATATTTTATATAGAGCTTGAAACTGGTTAAGATGGTTAACCGGTTAAGAAATCTGCTAACCGGTTAAAAAACCATTTTTAACCCGTCGGTTAATTTAACCGGTTAAAATGCAGATCATTCCCATTATCCCATAGAATTTCAATACAGTTAATTCTGGTCAAACTTTAACGCTGGCCAAAATTTAAAACATGTTAATTCCGGTCAAATTTTAATGCCGGCCGGAATCAACTTTCGCAAATTTTTAACGAATGTTAATTTACATAATGATAATAGTTTCAAGAAATATCGTATTTACGAATTGTATTATGTATTCATAAATAAATAAATAATGTTAAAGAAATGATTACGTGATTTATTTTTGTATTGTCATTGGAGTAAAATGCGACACGTTTAATTTTACATCGTTTCAGGCAAAGATTTATTTGATGTGTACAATATTATCTGTTATAGTCAGTCATTAGGACTATGCGACAGGGATGGAAAATGACCAGTCATTGATATGTTCCTCAGGTCAAATTTATAGTGCTGTCCAAAATCAGGCAGCTTAAACAACAATTATATACAGTATATAAGTACAAGTTCTCGTTCAGTTATTTGAGCTTTCAAATTTGAATATCTTGATAGGAGAGTATTTAATAGTTACTCGGCACTTCGTGCTGAGTAACTGTTGTATTTGCAATAAGCAATGTGATTGGTGGAAATCGGTGAGCAATTTCACTGATTACATTCTTATTGCAAATACATGTAAGGCACGTGGTGCTGAGTAACCGTTTTATCAGTAATAATCACACAGTAACAATATAAATGTGGTATTAGCATAAATCATTTATTAATAAATTACTGATAATTGCAAATCTAATCGGAGACCGTTGTTAATTAATAAATTTATCTATTAAAATAACAAAACTATGATAAAAAATTCCAGCCAATTACATAATCAAAAAATATTTTATCGCAATAATGTGATAAATTGGACCAAACAAAATTTAGCCAGTCTAATTTTCGAAGTTCACAAGAATTAGCACAACCATTTTCTATTATTATTTTTATGCATTTTAACAAGAATTAAGATATTTAAAAATGAATTTATTACTGTCATTGCCATCTTTATCACATTATATCCTATCGTTTATTGATTTTTTTATGGTATTGTTCGACTTCTCAAATAGTTTAAAGCTAAAACTGAAGTGAAAAGATAATAAATCTATTAATTGTACTAAAAAAAAAAATACTGTAAATTTTAATGTCTTTTTTCGCACTTACAATAATAAGAAACGTATCGTATCGATTTATTTTGTACGATGGCAAATACAGTAATGATATAGATGTGTTTATTTATATCAAAATATTTATTTAAAAACAATAAATATCGATTTAATATATTCCTAAATATTAATAATAAATGTCTATAAGTCTATAACTAATTTATAATTTTCTCTATATAGAATTGGAACTTAAATAGAATTATACTCAAAGTTGTTGACTAAAAATTTACAAGATATGAAATGATAATAAAATATTAATGAAAAGTAATCTAATGATGAATATAGTAATAAGTATCTTTACTGCATCTTTACGGCTTTACTTTCAAATATTTTTTAATATCTCTCTATTTCTATATTTATGCATAAATATCCTAAATTCTTTTTTAAATTTTCTTTTGCGTTCTTCCAATTCAATTTCTTTTATTTCTACGTAATTTTTTCCTACAGTCAACTCCGTACGAATACATTCCATCTTGATTAATCATATTCTTATTAAGTTTCTTTCTGAAAACATCCTTTGAGAATTTTCTGGCAAATCTTCGTTATTCATCGTTGTCATTGTCTTAATTTTCTGTAACCTTTTTGAATTTACTTTGTTTCAATTTTTTGCTTAGAGGTATTTATCTTTTATTATGGCAGACTTTCTTTTTTCTTATTAATATGTATGAATTGCTATTAATGTCAGATTTATATGAAGAGTAGGTTAAGAACTTTTATTATTATTTTTTTTTTTTGCACCACAATGTACTGTAAAAGATGTAAAATGGGGTTTTTATATTTGATAATTCATTATATATTTATATTTGGTACGATTAAACAATAAGCATTTTACAAATACATAATCAAAAAATTTTTTAACAAAAACAAGGTCTAACAATAAATTTATTACCTCGTTTACCATCTTTGTTACATCATATCCGTTTATTTATTTAATCAAAAAGCCACAACTATAAAAGTGATATGATCAGATATTTTGTGTCAGAGTGTGTCAGAGTCGATCACCTTATTCAACGACAACAATACTATGCATGAAATAAACGAAATAAACGTAAAATCCTAAATAGTACATTTTTACATTTTTTGCTGATTTGCATTAGATGACTAATGCTGGCCAAACTTTCTTAAAGCACTATAAAGATCAGCCCAAATGGGTCATAATTTAGGCCGGTCGACGCACAACACATATAACGTTAAAGATATAAACTTTTTAGCTAAAATTCAATAAAAGATTTCTTAATATAAGCATTAATAAATTTAACGATATCTTTAAATTTTTATCTTGAAGGAAAATAATAAATATGTCAACTTTTCATTTGTTTATAAGGTATTTATTGGTGCAGTAACAAGGCCTAGGTCATTTAAAGTTAGAAAATCAATATATGGTAGTAAATATTAATATAATAAATACAAGATAGTATCATTAATTCACTTTAACTATGTCCCATATCCAAACCAAAATTGGGACAATCCAAGCTAGTAAATTTAAAACGTCTCAAACTATCATCTAGTAAGACTGGGTTCTTTGGAACATGGTTAAGTCTCGGATATAAGGTTTTCCCAAATTTAATTTGCTACAACAGCAATTTTTCATTTAATAAATAATAATTTTGTATTTATTAACTTTATTACAAAAAAAAATGTTATTAAATAATACGTCTTTAATCTATTCTATCTTAACAAATCATTTTTTGATTTTACTATATTGTTTATTTTTTCTGATTCTATTAATATTCTCCATTTGTATTATTTTGATGTATTTTTCCCCCATTTTCTTCTTGTTTCATTAATATTCTTAATAATTCTTTCATTGAATTTCCACTTTTTTTTTTCCTCATTTCATAATTGATCCCAATCTTTCTGACACTTCTCTTTTTCTAAGTCAGTATGCCTTTTTTTGTTTAAGTAAGTCTTTTCTTTATTCATTTTTTCCCTTCTTCCTCATCTATTATTCTTTGTCTTATTTATTCTTGAAAATGTTCTTTGGTTTCCTTTCTGATTTCTTTCTTGTCTGTTATTATTATGTACTCTTAGTCATCATTTTTAATCATTTCATCTGATTCTCTTAGAAAATATTCTCTTTTGCTTATTAATTTTTTATCTTCCATTTTTTACCTTTTTTTTCCGCATATTTTTACATCTCTATTATCCTGAGCTCATTTTTCTATTATTCCTTTATTTCTTTCTTTATCTATTTATACTATTTTTTTTGTTCTATTGATTGTTTTGAATAACACTTTTAATTTTTATATCTATGTATCTCTTCCTCAAAGTCGTTTTATATTTTTCTTCATATTTCCTTTATCTTCTTGCTGCTCGTTGAAATCTTCCATCATTATATCTCTTCAATATTATAATTATATACAATAAACAGGAAAATGAAAAGGGAATTCTAGTCTAAACCAAACCAGCCAGCTAGGAGAGACTCGACTAACTGACTGTTTTTCCTTGCCTGTTACGAGGAACTTGACTCATATATATAAGGAAGTTAAAGAGAGAGTTTAAAGGGAGGTCAAGTTTTTTTTTTAAAAAAAACATGATTGATCTTTACTGATTAAAATGAATTTTTTTGTAGGTTCAATCTCTCTCTAGGATGGATCAGCGAGTGAATGTGAATGATTAAACATGATAGATGAGAATTCTTTCTTTAAATTAAAAAATGCGAGCATTCTTATGCGAAGCCTCGTAACTCCCTAGTTTTAAAAAAAAGAAAATCAAACAGATTATCCATTAAATTATCTGGCCGAAATTGATTCACAAATTTAAAAAATATATATTTTATTAAAAATATTCTTTATAATATTTATTTTAAAAAATTGATTTAGTGCATATTGCTAATAATAAATAATTAATAAGTTTTGATTATTATCCATCAAAAAATATATTTTATAAATAATGTAAATTAAAATAAAAATAAAATTACTAAAAAAAATAAGGATATTTCATATTCTCTATTTATTATTTGTTATGTTTTCTATTTTCTGATCTTTTCTTCTTGTATTACTTCATTATTCTTTATGTTTTTTCTTCAAATTGTTCTACTTCTTATTCATTCTTGAAAAAGTTTTTATCACTTTTTGATTTCTTCCTTATCTGTTATTATTGGCCAGCTGTCTCTTTTATTATTCTTTTAAAGTCTACTCATTTGTTATATTTCTTCTTATTCTTTTAATCATTCTTTAGCAAATTTTCTCTTTTGCTTATTATTTCTTTTAACTTGTTATCAGTCCTCATTTTCACTTTTTCTTTCTGCATCTTTTCTGTTATCTTGAGTTCATATTTCTTTATTGATTATCTGTTTATATATTTATGTATTTCTTTCTCCCGTTTTCTTCTTTAACATTGCTTCATAATATTCTTTTCTTTTTATTAATTTTTAATCTTGAATAAAGCTTTTAATTTTTCACAATCCAACATGCTGATTATCTTCTTAAAGTTATTACATATTTCTAATTTCTTTTTTCTTTTTCTTTTATCATCTTGCAAAATCTTCCCATCATGACAATCTCTTTAATCTTTAACTAATCTTTAAAGTTGCTTCATAGATATAAATACAAGGAAATGAAAAAGGAAATTCTAATCTAAACCAAACCGGGATAGGAGATACTCAACTATCTGACCGGGCTTTCCTTGCCTGATACGAAGAAGACCTCATATACAGTATAAGGAAGATAAGAGGAAGTTTAAAGGAATTTAAAAAGAAATCAAACCGGCCAAAATAGGAGATACTCCTTGCCTGATGTGAGGAAGACCTCATATACAGTATAAGGAAGATAAGAGAAAGGTTATTAAAGGGATTGAGAATGTAGTTTTTAAAAGGAAAAAAGCAAAGGTAAAATTATAGAGAAAAAAGGGTTTAAAGGTTTAAAGGGAGAATCCAGTGAATCTAGTTTTCTAAATTAAGTGAGAAAAACAAATCTTGGTAAGTATTTATGCAATGTACTTTTTAATTTAGATTTATTTGTTCATTTTTTAATTATTTTTAAATGGGCTAGCCAAGAAAGTATAATGGTACATATGAGTCACAATCCATATTTTTTACGCGTTGCATATTAGATTAATTAGGTAACCATATAATTAAATAAATTTTAGTTTAAAATTTAAAAATTCGTGCTTTTTATTTATCATGTGACATAATTAGACTAATTTTAGTGATTCTTTTTTACTTCGCTTCTCTCCATTTATCTTTCTTTTATTCATTATGACCGAATTTGATAACATTGAAGTGGATATATGGGTGCGTATTTATTAACATTTTTTATCGCAATCTGGTTGGTACAATAAAATTCCGCTTGTTAAATTCTATAAATTATTATTGATCGTTTTAAAAATAGAATAGAATTTGATTTTTGATATCTTAAAAATTAATTCTCGATAACTATTTTTTAAAAGAAAATGATCATTTATTAAAGTCAAAAAAAAAAGTTATTACGCTTTGATATTCAAAAATATTTTTTTCTGGTTTGAGGTTATTATGTTCATTGTACCAATTAAAAAAAAAAAAAGTTCAAAAAAGATAAAACAAAATGGCTGAATCTGAATAGACGATCAAATCATAATTTAACCTCAGCTATTTCTTATCTGTTTATTTAGAAATGAACCAAAGTCATTTAGACTGATAGGTATTATTATATTTACTTTATTAAAATTGATAAATTTTCTTAAGATTCATTATTTTTAAAAAGTGTTTATGCAGATCACAATTTTTTTCATACGTCATCTTATTTTCCGGCTCAATTATTATTACTATTTTTTTAATAATTACACAAATATTCATTCATTCATTTTCATTTCTTATAATTTCTTATAATAAAAAAATTACTGTGGAACCTAACGTTTAGATTAGCCTGTATAAATAGTCTTTAAATTGTGCGGATCTGTGCCTGATCTATACTTAAGACCTTTTGATCGGCAAATTTGTGTTAATTACTAATGTGAAAAAAAATTATTTTTAGTTTTCGGTAATTGACGTTTTACTAATACTAATTAGTAGTAAAATTTTTTTGTAACAATGGGATTTTTTTTTTTAAGTATGAGATAAAAATGGTGTTACAAAAGCCAACGTGCATAAAAAATTTTTACATATATAAAAAAATAAGCGGGTCATTTTCGAAATTTATGTCACGAGAATCTAAAAATTTTTTTTGTCCGGCCTTAAAGTTAAAACCAGTTGTATTTTTTTGAAAACTGAATTGAATCGGCTCCGACCTGTTTTAAACCGGGTTCACACAAACTGGTTGCAAACGTAATTCAGGCCTCTATGCTCTATAGTACTGGCCATAATATAAATAAATTTTTAGAAATTATAGAGAAATTATGATAAATCTTGAGAAATTATTGAGAAATTATGAGAAAATATTGAGAAATTTATTTAATTATTGAGAATTTTGAGAAATCGCATAGTACTGTATAGTTAATACATAATAAACAAATCCGCACTTTGAATTTGGTCACGTCATTACACATAATTTTCGCAGCTGTATTGTGTACCAGGTTAACTTATATGGAAATGATCGACACTATTTATATACCTTTGTTTGATTAATAAGGCTTTTATCAAAATCACAGCAGAAATATCTATATAGATGAATTTCTTATTTTATAAAAATAAAATATTTCAGATTTTATAATGTAAATTTGTTGTTGTTTAATACTACGCTACATAATAATAATCGGTACATAATAAATGTCTAAAAATTTATAGGAATGATTTAATGGAATAAGTTATGTAATAAAAAAAATAATTAAGATAGGTGTATACTAGATGATTGGTAAATTACTATCGTTTCTCTTAGCAGTTAATGCGATGAAATTTTTTTGAATGGCTTAAAAATAGAATATGTGATTTAGGGTACAGTATTTGTTTATGTATTCGTCAATTTTTTTAATCAGAAGAAGTAGGTATAAATAACGTACATACGTTTTATATAATTACTGTCATACTGTGTACCTTAACTTACTTAGTAATAAGTGTAACATCTAGAATATTATGGTCATCATATTAATGAATGTTGCAAAAAATATTCTACACCCTTATAATTTAGGGTACAGTATTTGTTTTTTTTCATATGCATCATGTAAGTATTCAATTTTCTATCAAAAAAGGAAAATTGATAATGTTCCTCCAATTAGGGGATAGTTAATGTAGTTTATCGAACCAGATGATCGGTAAAACAGTAACCAAAAAATTCTCGAATAATCTAAAATTAGGCGTTATTTTACACCCTTATTATTTGGGGGGGTATATGCGCTCGTGTAACCATGTTTCCAATTTTATAGCGGCTAAAAAATTTTGCTGATGCAAATATATAACTAACGAATAATTTAATGATTTAATTAATTTATTCAATCTATTTTTATTTGCTTTAATATAATGTCTTGATTAGTTATTTTGAATAATATTTATAGTGTTCATGATTTTTTAAAAAAAAAAAAATTCAAAAAATTTATAGGTATAAAATGGAAGACGATTCCCATCAAGGTAGTAAGTATATTCCCAGGGAGCTTAAGAACTGTCCCGAGTGTGGCAAACTCAGAATTTCTTTCGGGTGGTGCAAGGACTGTGAAACTAACTCTATGAAAGAAAATTTTCCATATTGGACATCCGAAAATAAAGAGATTGATGAATTAGTCCGTCATACTCAATTGAACGCCTCTCAAAAATGCGACTACTTAGAATGGATTCCTTTCGAAAAATTTGATATGGTTAAGTACATTGGCAGTGGTGGATTTGGTAGTGTCTATTCAGCTCTTTGGATGGAAGGTCCAAGATGGATTTGGGATGATGGAGCGCAAGAATGGACTAGAGCTGGACCTATGAACGTTGCTTTGAAACGCCTTGACAATTCACTTAACATTTCCAGTTCTTATATTGATCAGGTAAGTAACTAAGTATTTTACAGCTTGCCAAAAATAAGCTCCACAAAAAGTATCCTGGCCCGCATTATTAATGATCTTGGCCGGAGTTATGTGTGCTTATTTTCGGGATTATATGGTATATTTTTTTTTGTGTTTAAAATACATTTTCGTTTCTCTTTTTATAATAGATTAAAGTATATCGCAAGTATTTACAATCGGCTTTATTGGTTGAAACGTTTGGAATTACAAAAGACTCAACATCTAATTATATGATAGTCATGAAGTATTACGAAAACGGTAACTTGTACCAATACATTGATCGTCCAAATGAAATTCTTTCTTGGATTAATATGATCGATATGTTACGGGGAATCGCTATAGGTCTTGAAGAAATTCATGCCAAAGGAAAGTTCCATAGAAATCTTCATGGAGGTAATTTGCTTATCGAGGACGAAAAAGTTTCTACAGGCGCTCGAATTGCTCAAATTGGCGATGTAGGTCTTTATGGACCATGTTATGATATTGAAAATCAAAGCTCCAATCAAATTTATGGAGTTTTGCCATATCTTGCGCCGGAAGTATTACGTGGTGAAGATTATAATACTGCTTCTGATATATATTCTTTTGGTATTGTTATGAATACTCTTGCAACTGGACAAAGACCCTGGCATAATAGAGCACATGATATTAGTTTAGCAAAAGATATTTGTGATGGTAAAAGACTTGAAATTACAGAAGATACACCAAAATTTTATACGGAATTAATGCAACAATGTTGGGATAATGAACCAAAAAACCGTCCAACTGCATCTCATTTAAAAGAAAGATTGAGTAAATGGATTTGGTTAATTTGTATTGATTTATACTCCGTTTCTGAACGTAAAATACCTAAAAAATATTATCATTCGAAAATACATCCCGAAGCATATTATACTAGTAGACTTTTATATTTTCCCGAATTATCAAAAAAACATGACTAATTTATATCGTTATAGATCAAAAATTTTCAAATTAAGCTTGTAGTATAAATGCTTCCATCGAGCTTATCGGTTACTATTTATATCACTCAATGTATAAATATAATTTAAAGCGTTTGATTCACTATTTTAATAAAGAATGGCTTTAAAAAAAAATTTTTCAAAAAAAAAAAACTATATAAAAACATGATAACCCACTTTAATATTGCAAGTGTATCGTTATTGATCCTTTGATGAATCATACGTTAATAATCTTTATTAGTAAATATTTTAGCATTAAAATAAATCTTTTGGATTTATCTTATTAAAGAAACATTTCTGCAAAGATTATTGTATATTTTTTAAACATAAATTTTATATACAATTTTCTCATTCGAACTTTATATAAAGGAAATTTAGTTTGGACTACAACAAAGGTATGCATATTTATCTCAGAATAATGCGGCATGAGAATTTATTGACGAAAAAAAAATTAAAATACATATCAAGTCCTTACATCCTTCCGCTTTTATTATAGATAATCAATACTTGAAGAATATAAACTTTTGAAACAAAAGCTGCTATTCCAGTAAATAATTTATGCTGAATCTCGCATTGTATACCTTTATAAATAGTGATTCTCGGGATGAAGTCCTCTGAAAAGTAGTTCAAATGAGTGTCATCCGTTGTAATGATATTAATTCTAACGATCAATGACATTTAGTTATGAATAAATAATGGTTTATCTCAAGGTTAAATTTATTTAATTCAGAAATTGCTTTGATGCAAATGTAACTATATTATTTAAATTTGTAAAGTCAATGACAAAATGGTTCACTTAATTACAATACAAAATAAAAATAAAAAAAAATAATAATAATAATAAAAATGAAAAATAAAAATAATCTTATAGATAGTAAAATTAATAATTTTTATATAACACGGTTAATCCGTCACTTAAATAAAAATGCATCGGAAGCTTAATAAACGATCATAGTTATGTTTATATAAAAATTCACAATACATGATTTTATTGCAAATTTTTTGATTTATAGCGATATAAATTATTCATGTTTGTTTGATAATTCAGGAAAATATAAAAGTCTACTTATATAAAATGCTTCAGGATGTATTTCCGGATGATGATATTTTTTCGGCAATTGAGAAATCTTTTTCAATCTTTTTTCTTCAGCAACAGAATTTTCATCCGAAATTTCTGAAGGATTTGGATCTTCACAAATTAGAGTGACCCATTCACTCAATTTTTCATTTAAATAAAGTGCTGTTGGACGTTTTTCTGGATCATTATCCCAGCATTGTTGCATTAACTCTGCATAAAATTTCGGTGTATCATCTGGAATTTCAAGTCGTTTACCATCACAAATATCTTTTGCTAAACTAATATCATGTGCTCTATTGTACCAAGGTCTTTGTCCAGTTGCAAAAGTATTCATAATAATACCAAATGAATAAATATCAGAAGCAGTACTATAATCTTCACCACGTAATACTTCTGGTGCAACGTATGGCAAAACTCCATAAATTTGAATGGAACTTTTATTTTCAATATCATAACATGGTCCATAAAGACCTACATCACCAATTCGAGCGTCTGTAGAAATTTTTTCGTCCTCGACAAGCAAATTACCTCCATGAAGATTTCTGTGAAACTTTCCTTCAGAATGAATTCTTTCAAGACCTCCAGCAATACCCCATAACATATCGATCATATTACGCCAAGAAAGAATTCCATTGGAACGATCAAGATATTGATACAAGTTACCGTTTTCGTAATACTTCATGACTATCATATAATTAGATGCTGGACTTTTTGTGATTCCAAAAGTTTCAGCTAATGAAGCCGATTGTAAACACTTGTGATATGCTTTAATCTATTAAAAAGCATACATTCATAGTAACAAATTAGTAATGTTACCAATCAAGTTCGGAAAATAATTTTACTAAACGAAAAAAATATATATATTTAACAGGAAATCTGTACATATATACCTGATCAATGTAATAATTAGAAATGTTTTGTGAATTATTAAGACATTTTAAAGCAACAATCGTAGGTCCAGCTCTAGTCCATTGTTGCGCATCATCATCCCAGATCCATCTTGGACCTTCCATCCAAAGAGCTGAATCGACACTACTAAATCCACCAGTACCAATGGATTTGAAAATTTCAAATTTCTCAAACGGAATCCATTCTAAATAATCACAACTTTGAGAAGCATTTAATTGGGTGTGTCGAATTAATTCATCGATTTCTTTATTTTCGGATGTCCAACAATGAAAGTTCTCCTTCATAGAATTAGTTTCACATTCCTTACACCATCCGAAAGAGATTCTGGGTTTACAACATTCTGGACAGTTTCCCTCCATAATAAAGTGGTAATACTTGCAACTAGTGTCTTTCGTAAAAATTAATGATATATTGGTTATATTTGAGATGGTGAAAAAAATAATGTCGATTTGGGATAATCACGCTATATTCATAGTAGAATACTAGAATATATTTTTTTCAATTCCCAAAAACAAAAGTATTTTTTTCTTTAAAAATAAAGATCCATTTAATTTTTTATTAATAGTATATTGAAATTTAAAAGAAGGGATCACAATAATTCTAATTATACACTGCTTTCGAAAAAAACAGAAATAAATTTATTTTTTTTTTTAAAAAAAAAGGGAGACCAAGAGAATTGAATTATTTATAACGTTTATGTTCATTTAAAATTTAAAGTAAAGGCTGATACGCTAACATTTTCTGCATTTACTAATGAGTAATCATACATATTTTTATTTGCAATAACTTTATGTTTATAATAAATTTCCTGATTCATTTTTTTAAAATTAACAAAATGAGTCATTAATTTTATTAGTGATGGTTATCTCAAAGAACCAATGACGAGATGATCAACTCTAAAAAAGGAAATTTTGAATGCCCAAACAAACATTCATATTAAACAATAATTGGCAAGAAATAAAAGAAAATAAATGTTCTTTATTTTGAGCTAATTTGTAATGTTATAATAAATAAATTTAGGAATATTACTCGTATTTTTTTTTATAAATAAGAATTGAAAACATTAAATATTTTCTTTTACGGATTTCTTTTTTTATATAAATATTTTTTCTATTTTTGTTGTCGCTAAATTAAAAGGGATCTAATAATGAAGATTATCTTGTTATAATATTAAAGATTATTGGATAATCTCATTAAAAAGACTCGTCATAACTAAATACAAAATGAAGTTTTGATATACAGGAACAGCAATCAACAGTCCAAATATTGAAAATTTTCTAAATTGGGTTCATTAATAATTTCGTTCTATCAAAAAGAACTTATTAAATTCCATTCCTGGTACCGTGCAGTTCGCAAAAGTCGTGAACTGGGTTGATGGAACTGTATTTTAAGATTTATAGAAATAATATTTCACGACCGAATAATTTATTTATGGTGTTTTTCTTCACATTTATGAAAGAAAATAAATCACTCAAGATGAATCCTGGTCCTTAATTAACGATGTTTGGTTTTTTTTCTTTACGAACTCATTAGAAGATGACTCGATAAAAAATCGGAATATATTAAATTTTCGAAAATGGACTCCGCAAATTTAAGATTAACATTGTTACAATAAAGCAAAAATCTTTACATTTATTTATAATCCAGAGAGATATTTTTGATCAAACAAATTATAAGCGTTGAAAACGAAAAAGATAAAAATATTATTTAATATTCCGAAAATTGATTTCAAAAGGTTGATAGTTTATTTGTATCGCGTTTTTATGATCATTCATTTAATTCAGATCCATTTGATTGTTGTCCGCAGAAAATAAAATTAATACCAAATATAATAATAGTGTAGTTGTTGAATTTATTCCATTAACTATTTGTTAAAAAAAAAAAAAAAAAGACAGTAATAATTATATTGAAAATTTATTCCCAAACTCACTTTTCTTAACCATAATATGTAATTTTTTATATTAGTGCCACTGCACGTCTATACGACAAACTATTAATTAAAATAATTAATTAAATGTTTTAAATTATATTTATATGTGGGAATTACTGAATTTTTTAATTAAACATTTTTATTTCGTCTTCAGCAATTCATCCGCCCTTTAATTTATTAAATCATCATCGACTATATCAACAGGTTCAAATTTCATCCTGAAAAGATTGGCTGGGTTTAATGGAACATTTTAAAGGTATTCCTTTTGGTGTTAGGTAAATTTTGAAACTTCGAAAGCAGAGTTCACATTGTGTAAAAGGAGGTTGAATATCAAAAGTTTATTTACGAAGTCATGTGACAGCGTGACGTTATTATTGTGACGTAAAAGACGTAAAAGTTCAACTGTTCAACCAATAGTAATTTTACTTATACGATCAGGTGCTATTTTCTTATACGATCATTACGATGCATATTTGTTTATATATTAGGTACACGATACATTTACGCCAAACCATAACCAAATTTAGAAGGTTTTTTAATACCTAATAACATTGATATGACACTAGCGCATAATGCAGTAGTGCTGTGACACTTTAATAATTTAGAATAAATACTTTATTTAATTACAAAACAAAGTACAAAAAAAAAAAGAAATTACAAACAGAATAAACAACCCTTATACAGTATATATGAAAAAAATATAATATGGAATTTATTAATTTATAGGTTCTATGATAAGTTCGACAGAAATTCGAGCGTCTGTAGAAACTTTTTCGTCCTCGATAAGCAAATTACCTCCAGGAACTTTCCTTTAGCATGAATTTTTTCAAAACCTATAGCGATTCCCCGTAACATGTCGATCGTATTAATCCATCCATTTGGATGATCAACAAGTTACCGTTTTCGTAATATTTCATGACTATCATATAATTAGATGTTGGATCTTTTGTAATTCCAAGCGTTTCAACTAATAAAGCCGATTGTAAATACTTGCGATATACTTTAATCTATTATAAAAAGAGAAATGAAAGTGTATTTTAAACAAAAAAAAAAAGATACCAAAGCTGGTAAAGCTGTAAAATACTTACCTGATCAATATAAGAACTTGAGATGTTAAGTGAATTGTCAAGACTTTTCAAAGCAACGTTCATAGGTCTAGCTCTTGTCCATTCTTGCGCATCATCATCCCAAATCCATCTTGGACCTTCCATCCAAAGAGCTGAATAGACACTACAGAATCCGCCACTACCAATGTACTTAACCATGTCAAATTTCTCGAATGGGATCCATTCTAAGTAGTCGCATTTTTGAGAGGCGTTCAATTGAATGTGACGGACTAATTCATCAATCTCTTTATTTTCGGATGTCAGGTTTCACATTCCTTGCACCACCCAAAGGAAATTCTAGGTTTGCCGCATTCTGGACAGTCTTTTAATTCTCTTGGGATAAACTTACCACCCTGATAAGAATCCTCTTCCATTTTGTTTGGAAAATATATCTGTGTTGTGCATATGATCAAAATAAAGATAAGAGCATAAAAATTAGAAGTTTAATATTCTGTATACATTAAATACGTTACTTTTAATTAAAAAAAAAAAAGATTTATATAAAGATGCGAATATTTTTAAAAATCATGAAGAAATTTAATCACTATAGATATTTATTCAAACAATATAAAGACTAACTAATCAAAACATCATATTAAGGTTTAATGAAAATAGATTGAATAAATTAATTAAATTATTTTTTCACGATTAATGAGCAAAAAAAAAAAGAATTGTTACAAAGTACTACTCCAAATTTTAAGGGATAATAGTAAGAAGTAAGAAAATTGACCCGAAATATCATAATTCCGAACTAAATTGTTTGTTGCACAACATACATATTCGAAAGTTCTTTGCTAAAGATTCATAGGAATGATTTAATGAATGCTTAAAAAAAATAATTTAAAACATTTTAAAATAAGATACAAATGAAATATTATTAAAGATGAAAAAGTTGTTAAATAAAATTTACCCATCATTTTATTTTTAAAAAAAATAACAATTATCATGAACGAAACCGAAATTTTAAAATTTTCAAAATAAGACAATAACTGGTAATCAAGTTAGTCTGAAATTTGAATCAGATGAATAAACCAAAAATAGAAATGTTCATTTGTTTTTTTATATTTGTAGACGTTAGGTTCTCGTTTCATAATGGAAGAAAACATTTTATCAAACCATCAATGTGGTTATACCCGGTTTCTTTCGTTATTAATTAAGAAAAAAAGTTTAATTCTAACTCTTTTTATTATCTATAGAAAGAAAACTTTAGAATGACGCACATAGATGACAGGAATAGATACACCCTTGTTATTATCCTTGCGTTCAATACATTGTTATCAATAGAATCATGAATATAATCGTCAATTGTTTTCCTTCCAAATTATAGATTTATAAGTTTTTAAATATTAATTAGTTTATAAATTGCAAAAAAAATATTATTAAATAAAGGAGATAATCATGAATTCATTTTTAGCACTAGAAGGGGGCTACTATTAATAACTTAAAAAAATAAATATAATCATTGTATCCAAATATTCTATTTTTCTGCTTTTAAAGTTATCGTGCAATTAAAAATAAATATCACCTAAAAAATCATAAATCTATTAATACATATTATCCGTGGAAGAAATAATCTATAGCAAAATAAGATCCCGCTTTTCCAATAATAAACTGCTTGATATTTGTTATATCCCATTGATCTTATTTCTAGGAACCATTTCCTTTAGTTATCAAGAGTTTTATAGGAGGAATAAATTTATAATTTCTGCATGAAAAAATCTCGGATCAAAGCAAAAATATTACTACTACGAAAGTCTTCAATTAATTCTAGAAAGTCAGGATAGTAATTTCTCTATGAAGAAAATTGATACACGTCGAATTCAAAACTCTTTCCAAATTTCATGCTCCTCCGGATCTTTTCTTCGTGAAAGAAATATATGGTAATCTCTTAACAACATCTGCCATTTTTCGGAGTAATTTTTTTGTTTGATTAAATACCAGAAGGTGATGTTGGTTTTAAAGATCAAAAGTATTTGGCTTGCGAAAAAAAAGGTGCTTTTCTTAGTAACAGGTTTATAGATCTATAAGTATTTTACTTCCGAAGTACGATACGCCAGTTAGAATATAGTTTAAAAATACTTTTATATGCCGTAAAATTAAGATATAGTACAGAGTTGACAGATTACAATACTTCACACGTGTTTTATCAACAGAACTTGTTGGTATTTGATTTATATAACGAAATTATTGTAAACAAAAATCGTAAGACATCGCATATAAAGACTTAAATTAATATTCAAGTAATATATTCATCCGAAAGTATGCCAAATATCACCATACCAAATATTTGGTATAGATGGGTCAAATGAGAAGTACTCACATGTTATAGAGTCAAATAGGCATCATGCCTTATGACAGTCAGGTGAATTGATAGATATTTACCTCATTTGGGATAATTTTTTTATATGGTAATTGGTAAATTGCGAAAAATAAAGACGATCGTTTTGTATTATAATTTACAAAACAACAAACTATGATGACTATGATGTCAGTTCTATGAAATTTTGTATGATATATTATTGTGGTTACTATAATTGCCTATATAATAGAATTTATATTTAACATGAGGTATGATTCTCTAACCAATTTATTTTATTCCATCTTATATCTAAATCTAACACGCTTGTGATATTTGTTTACAAACAGATATGTAAAATTAAAATAACCCAAGCTCCCAACTACGCATCCACAATTAAGAATATTTATTTTGTTGTTTCGAGACTTGGATATTTTTTCCATGTGATTATGAGACAAAATATTTTTCGAGCATATCATCTTGTGATATACAGTACATAAATCCATCAACCCCAAATCTATACATTTCCACGAAGATATGATATACTCCCACTGGTAACTATGCATATAGAATAATTATATCAATGTAACTGAGCTTCGCTCAAAAAGCATTCTATCAAAATAAACAAACATACTCAACCAATTTTACTTGTTATCTTTTTTTTCGAGACAAATCCGACTATGCATAATCTACATCGCTAAAGGTACAAGATTTTTGTTATTAACTAGAAGGCTTGTGCCAATATTAATTTATTTTTAACTGTATAAACTTACTTTAGAAGTCTTTTGTTATGTAGATACGTTTCTTTACAGTCTTTAGTTCCTTCGAAACGGCCAAAGGCCAGGAGAGTATAATTAAGAGAGATCCACCTCTTGTCCGTAGGACATTCCTTTTGGAAGGAGTTTATCAGAGCTTCGCTATTATGCAACAAGTTAAACATTCGGTTTCTTTATCAGAGATAAAAGGCTACGCCTATAGCTAAAGCCAGAAACAAAGGATAAATAATTAGATAGTATAAAAAAAGTTGAGGTAGAATAATTAGTCACAAAATATTAAATATTCAAAGGAAATATAATCGTAAAAAATAAACATAATTCGTTCAAAGAACATCTCGAATGTTGTGAACTTTCGGTATCAAAAAAGTAGTCTCATCAAAACCATGGGCGATATATTTTTTCGAAACTTTTCCTAAAGCAACATGAAAACTCACTTCATAGGTAATCCATACGAGACATTTGATAGGCATTTTAAAAATAACAGGTTAGATTATGGCAAATGTTGACAATTACACACTATATAAAGAAATTATTAATTCTCGAAGCCTTCTTAATTGTCATAAACAAAATGTAGTTATTAGATCCAGGTTTAGTTGTAATTGTTCGTCAAAAATTTAATTTAACTGACTGCGGCTTTAAAATTGGTACGTAAGAATAATATCTTCGCATTGACTAATATTATTCATTATTTAATTCTCTTGAAAGAATGCTATAATTTTTACAAAGGCATGATTAAGATATACTTAAACGGAGATGACCTTCAAGTCTAAATATTGATTACGTATGAATCTTCGAACAATTTGTTTGGGAAATTTCATCTGGATGATATCTCCTATAGATATGGGGCCAAAATTGTTAATATAGTTATTCGTTGATCTGGGTGATATTTATTGATATTGTTTAGATTTCGAGTTTTAATATTTTATATCACAAAATAATTTTGGGATTCATGCATAACAAACGAGTATTTATTGTTGTAAAAAAAAGTAATACATATTTCGTGGACATTAATAAATTTATAAATATTCTTCATAAAGTTCATTATTATAATCAAAAATGTCTATAGATAATACCAAATCTCTCCTTTTATATTAAACTCTTTTTATACAAATCCCATATGGGCGGATATCATTTTCATTTGGAGAAATCCAATACTCACCAACTCCTGTTACTCCTTTTGAAATCTTAACTAAAGTTTCCGGATTAACTCGATTCTGAAACCCAAAAATATATCTTTCACCATTTAACTCAAAATTATGTGAGTAACTAGCTGCAAGATCTATATCTGGTGTCGAGTATATTCCTTTGCCAAAGTTAAATAGAATTCCTTTAGAAAGTAGGTATCCATCTTTTGCAATTGATTTGGCGTTTTTAACGTCAGTTCCGTGATATGAGACCTGAAAGCAGGTTAAAATTATAAATTACGTTATAATATAATGTAGGTTCATATAGATATTTTCTAGTCTTACTTACTGCCCATTCCTTTTGTGGGAAACCATCGATCCAAAAATCAATACCAAGCCAACCATTTCCGTCTAGATATTTGTTAATTACATTAAGGGCTATTTGATTCCAACCACATGGCCTTTTATAGCATTCACCGCCACGAATAAAATTAAGTCCATCATCCTTAACATGCGTTAAATCAAAATCGAATTGTGGACTAAGTAAACTATCTGGTAGAATGCAATAATCAGAAATAGGAGGAGGGGATGAATTAGCACCACCACGAAGACGTAATACTAGACGTAAGATAGAACCATTCTTAATTCCATAATAACTTAATGTGTGACCATCTTCAAGTTGTTTATTAAAAATTAATCTTTGTTTATCTGGAGGGAATCCTCTAGCATCATGAATCCTCTTTTTGATTTCCCAAATAGTATTGGATAATTCCACATTCTCTAAGACGGTAAAAGTGTCTGTCAATGTCTTAACTCCTATTTTTAGAGTGTTCGATTGGACAAAACCTCATTTATAGTTGAAAAAAATGTCTTTGTTTATATATGATTTAATTTTATCCTCGATTTTATCGTAATATCCGTGACCTTTATTGTGAGCAAAATATGAGGAAACGACAGAGCGAAACAATATCTTATTATCAACGTTCATGGTAATATTATTGAGAACTAAAATGAGTTATTGACCTTTAAATAGATAAGCACCATTCTCGGAGTATTTTTTATTTTACAAATAAGAACTATGAGAAAGGGATGAGAGCCCGATTAATACAATATATCAGATATGGTGGCACAACATTGTGCCTCCTAAAAACTTTTTTGGATAAATTAAGACCCCTGAATATTAGACCAATAGTTATCTATTATCTTTGTAATACAGTATGTGTAACATACAGACATAAATACAAACTTAAATGATAACACCAAAGATCTTTTCTAACATAAGCGTAGTGTAACGTTTATTCTGACTAAAAAGTTGCCAACATTATTTTATTTTTTAGTGGAACATGCTGGTAACTTCAAAGAAATACAGTAATGTCATGAATAAAGAAAACTATTACGATCAAAGAAAATCTTGATACTGCAATCGTTACTACCTGTATCGCGAGATTATTAAACCCAAGGACCAAATCCTTTCTCTAAGGAACGTAGATGTACCTAGATTTTTGAAATGCAAATAAATGTGTTACTTGTTCTTCAGCGGAGATGGGCTATTTCTTCTCAAAGCTGTCCTATGGACGAAGCTACGTTTCAGCTGAGCTGGGCAAAACCCTAAGTCAAGTCTAAATTTTATGACTCTGGAGTACGAAAATATATAAATTCGTTATTCTTTCTAGAGAAGGATATCCAATTTTTTATTCGAATAGAATAACTTAATATACTGAAGCAACTTTGTTAAATAAATAATATTATCGGACGGATTCGTTCCATCAGATAAGGGATAATGAAATCATCTCATGAATTTTGAATGACATACAAAGGGAGGATATTATATGTGAGATAATTTAGAATATACACAAGCCTCGTTACAAATCAACTGGATGCATCCCATATATTTTCTGGTATCAATCTTTAGAGATTTGCTAGCAAAAGATTGATACGTTGGAAATAATTGTATTATTGGAATCAGGGTAAAGAAATAGTCACTAGCAAAGTCAGGGACAGCCGATCAATCACAATTATAATTACCCTCTAATAGTCTTGCTGATTAATTGGCATTAATTGTAGACAAAGAGCCATACGGTGTATATAATTTGAAGAGGTAATCTAGTTTCACAAAAATAAAGTGTGTCGATAGAGCCAGTAAACAAATAGGATTATGTTTTTATTGTCTCTCTTATTTAGTCTCTCTTATTTAGAAAACCTTCTTATGTTAAACATTTCCGAAGGCACTAGGTACGGTATACTAATTTTAGGTTTACTATTTTAAACACGATATGCATTACAATTTAAATACTGGATTTCAACAACAAAGTTTGGGCAAGTAAATCACATTATATGTTAATACAAAGGCTTATTAATCAATGATATGATAATAAACGGAACAATGATGAGATTATTGAAAATAAGGAAGGCTTTGGCGTTGTATATTTGATTATCGAGTTGACACCATTTGTTAAATAAATATATATAGATAATGTTTTGGGAAAATGTATGATGTGCCATAATATGAAACAATGGAAAATTAATTCAAGTATACATCCATCTGGTGAAACGGTTTGTTTCATTCGTGTTAGTGTCATCGAAGATAATAGAAAGTCGGTGGAATTTTCCTTGTCTTCATACGTTCCGTAGGAACGAGAGTTATCGCCCTTTTTCTAATGATGTATTTTCGTAGAATCGAACTCTATCATAATATATACAAAAATGTTGAACCCATTGAATGGAAATAAGATATATCTCTAGAAACTCAATATTATGTTACTATAGTTTAGATATCTTCCGCAAGTTAAATAGCAAGTTCACCGAACGTATTATCAAATGCATTATTGCATATAGTAATCAATATTATATTTTAATTGCTACCTCCGTATTGTAATAGTATTTGGTTCCTTAAATTATGCTCTATTGTCACTCTAGACGCTCATTTATTATATTTTTTTAATTCCTTGTGAGCTAGCACAAAAGAAGTCTTATGATTTTTTTATTATCATCAGATGCTCATCTGGAGTTATACAAGAATAGTTATAATTACGTTTATACTTGCCGCCCATATTAAT